>VMDR010002588.1:0-88279 GCA_007922815.1 Macrotus californicus
ATTTATAGTTAGAAAATAATGGTAATGGTTTTTAAAAGTACAGTTTAAGATTAGTTTGTGTGAGATTTTTCTTTCTCATTACTCAAGAGACTTTAATGCACATGGGAATTCTTACACATCAAGGAAATGTATTAATTTCCCCTTTTTTCTCTTTCCCTTTTCCCACTTCTTTTAGTCTTCACCTCACCTTCTAGAGCCCCATTTCCATCTAAGCCACCTTCTCACTTCAGCCCTTCAGCCCTTCCCAACCCTGTCAAGCCCCCACGGCCTTCCTTGTCTGAGTCCCAAGTTTGTTGCTCTGTAGCTTCCGCTGTATCTTTCCCATGGAAATACCCTGCAGACCACTGAGGTTTCAAATACTCTCTAGCGCAGCGGCAAACAGGCTGCTTTACGGGCGAACAGAAGGGAATACTCTGGCGTACTCTGCTCCACAGACACATCCTCTTGGTGGCAGGGGCTGCTATTTTCCTCCCTTCTATAAGGTGATGGAATCACATGAAATAATTTCTAAGGATCTTAAGAAAATGTATTTATTTACTACTTTAAGTTTTTCTCGCTTTATGCTGCTCGTATCGGCTGGAGAAGGGAAACTTTTTGACACATTTCTTAAAAACATGCCGACAGTGGAGCAGCATGGGAAGTCAGCAGATTCCAAGTCTTGACTTCGCCTCCGCCCGGCTCTGTCGCCGTGGGCTATTCGCTTGATTGCCTTGGCTCTCGGTTTTCTCTGCTTGGTAGTGGGTGTCTCTCGCCTCCTCGTCATAAGGAAATACTTGGGGCTGAATGTGGGCACCGGCCTGGCTTTCATCCCAAGGGTGTGATGGGAATCAAATGGGCAAAGAGAGATGTGTGAGGGCTTTTATCATGGCTCTATTGTCATCATGGGCCAGCAAATTCCTGGCTGGAGGCCATCCCGCCTGTTGTAGGAGAGCAGCAGCATCCTTAGCTCCCACTTAGGACAGCAACGGCCTCTCCCCAGCTGTGACAACCAGAAGTGTTTCCAGACCTTGCCACTGTCCCGTGGGGACATGAGGGGGCGGCAGCACATCGATCCTGGTGTGAGCGCCGCAGGTGTGGAGTCATATATTGGCTTCAAGCATTATATTGTATGATTGTTAATTACACAACGACTCTGGGAGGGAGCGGGTAAAAGGAAGAAAAAGTGACATAAAGTGGAATTCCAGAGAGTGCCAGAGATGACTCCAGTGAGGAACAGAAGATAATACACAAATGAAGATAGTGCCAAATACGGCATCGTTTCTGGGCAGTCATTTCCCGTGGGAACAGTCTGTACCCCAGAGAAAGACGAAGAGATCAGTCTTGCTGAGAAACCCCTCCCCCCAAGGCACAGGAGAGAAAGGGTGGATAGTTCTTGCCAACTTCTATTTATAGCTGGTGATGGGAAGGGATCTTAAAGCGATATGAAGAACACAGCTTATTTTACAAGGTCAGAGACTTACAGAATTTCATGGATAATAAAGCATTTAGTCGGATCTCTCATTCAAGTGCTATACTGCTCTGTGTAGTATTCTTTTGCTTTTCATTTTACATTTCATTAAAATATAACTGACACATAGTACTATAGTGGTTTCATGTGTACAGCATGCTAGTTCTACATTTATATATCTTACAGTGTGATCACCATGATCTATCAGCTATTTGACCTTGAGCAACTTATTTACCATCTCCGAGCATTTGTTTCCTCCCTTCCTCTTTGATTCCAGAAGACCGTCCAACTTGTCATTTCTTAACAACATAAAAACAGCTGTGAGCAAGCCTAATCATTGTGCCATCCAGGGCTCCCCTGCGCTTCACTGAGAGCAGCTCAGTCAGACAGATAGCAGCCCCAAACATTTTGTTGTTGTCCCATCATGTGGATGAGGAAACTGAGGATGAAGAGGAGCTTTAAACCCAGCTGCCTCGTCTCCAGATATCACTGTTGCACAGCAGAGCCCTGAAGACGCAACACAGCACATACAGTCGCTATTGGTTGTTAGTCTGTCTGTCTCACCTGCTAGACCGTGAGCCTCTTGAGCCATCCCTGCACCTACTGCCAGGCTCCAACGGCTGTGTTACATGCACTGTACTTATTCTGGGGCCATTATGCCTCAGTCTCAGAGCATAGAGAACTAATGGTGGGATTTTTCACACTGGGATCCCACAAGGCAGCGAAAGGGCACGCAGAGAGCCTGGGTAAGTCAGAAATGACTATCTTTCCAGGTATCGAGTGACTAACAGCTATTCATAGATTCATAAACTGGGATGGAGTAGAAACTCAGAAATCATTTTTCCAGTGCCTTGGGCTTTGAAATAAGGAAGTGCAGAGGAGTTAAGTACTTGTTTATGCTCATGCGGTATGTGGGTGGCAAACCAGGCTGGAGACCAGGCCCTGGCTCCCTGTCATTTCCTGCCGTCATCAGGGGGGTGGTGCTGTGTAGGCGGATGGATCAGACTGTAGCATCTGGACACAGGTTACCTGGGCGGTGAACTGAGATCAGAGCAAAGATGCTTCACCTCTCTGACCCTCCTTTTCCAAAGGCTACAGTAGTTCCTGCCTCAAAAGGTTGTAAGTTTGAATGAGAATAAGTGCAAAAAGCCCTTAGCTCAGTGCCTATCAATGATGTACTAAGGACTCAACAAACGTTAGCAATTATTATTTTTAAAGATTTTAAAGACATTTCTAGCTATATGTTTTTGTGGGTTTTCTTAGAATGCAGCATGTATTCGCTTTTTTTTAAAAAAGGATATGGCTTCTTTATATATTCCCTTTTGAAACCTACATACTATAATAAATTGTGATCTTTTTTGCTTATAGTTCTTTGAGTTCTGGCACATTCACACACAGTCATGTAACCACAACTACATTCAAGATACAAAACAGTTCCATCACATTTTCCCCTTTCTCGTCAAACCCTGTACCTGCTCCTAGGTTTGGCAACCACTGATCTGTTTTCTGTTTCTTTATTTTGTCTTTCTCAAAATGCCATTTAATTGGAACCATACAGTATCAGTATGTAGTCTTTTGAGTCTGTCTTTCTCTTAGAATAATTCATGAGATTTCTTCATATTATCATATAGGGAGAAAGGAGGCAACATGAAACCTGACAAAGTCAATTTTCTTATTTTGTAGCTCACTTCAGATCCCAGGGACAAAATGATCAGGTTTTAATTTAGCCAAAGCCATCCTCAAGGACTTTAACATCTTGTAAACAACGTTGCTAGTGGACCAAATGCCCAGAGGCAAAGAGAGTTCCAGGAAGAAATTGTTTACCCATCTTGCTTTTTCTCCCTTATTAGCAGTGCATTGTCTTTTCTGTCTGTTTAACATCTATAAACAGCTTTCCCACAGATAATTTAGAAAACTTGCTTGAAATCTTCAGACCTGTGCACATCAATTTCTTTCTATACATAGAACAGTAGCAAGTACAAGGGAATGAATCCATGGTCCATCTCTCAGTAGGCAAACATCTGGTGCACAATTTTACTTCTCTTTACCACAATTCCTGTATCTGAAAAAGAAAAATATTGTGCCATCCATTCAGGGTTTCTTACCCTTTAGGGTTATCTTCACTGGGCAGTGAAGAGATTAAAATGGTAACTCTTTCTACAGCATCATCCTGCACACATGGTAGGTGGGATATTTCCCATGGCAGTAATTCATGCAAGAGCACCACAGTGCAGTGAGTGGTTTCTGTATGCTAGGCACTTGACTAGGTTTTGGAGATAACTATGGTGAGTTCAAAACAAATAACCTTGCCCTTATGGATTAGTGAGGGGAGTGAGAATAAAACAGATATCATAAGTGTATAATTACAAACTGTATTAAGTTTTAGGAAGTTGTATAATAAACAGGCTATACCAAAATGGGTCCTCTGATCGTCTGACACATACCTGATAAATTTTATGGGTTGCCTCTTTTGTAAATAATTCTGTGGACTTTGAGAAAGGACTGTTTCTCAACGGGGATGAAGAATGTTCTCATCTCGTCTTAAGAGTCAGGAAATACACTCAAGTAGCTTCAGCAAGCAGTCTTGGGTATACCATGATGAGTCAATGTCATTTGGTTACCTAAAACATTAATTTAATATTTTAGAGAGTAAACAATGTCTGATTTCATTTCTGTCTGAAGGCTTAAAGAGCAGGAGTTAATTTGTGTTTGAAAAAACACACATCTTCTCTCTTTAGAATTGATTATCAAGCAGTTGAGTCTTCTGATGACTCAAAATTATCATCATGAACATTACTCTTCTGCGTGTAGGACTTAACGGTGGGAAGGACCCTGTGTCTCCCATACTCTGAATATCCCTTGGCTGTAGTTTTCTGAGTTCTTACATCTGCTTTTATGGTGTTTCTATTTTTCTTCCATTGTTGTCAGCTGTCAACCTACCTGTTCTCAGTGTGTTCACCAGTGGAGAATTGTTTGTGAAATAAGAACAGACTCTGAGGCAGATCAGAAACCTTAATTTAGCAAGGTATGTCAGCTGTAAGCATGAAGGATTTTGTGTGTTTGAATGTCAGTTTGGGGTAGTAGTAATAGTTCAGGTAAGCACAAAATGTGTCTGGTAAGTGAGGTGATTACTAGAAATCAGAGAAATGGTGGCCAATTCAAATCTGTTACATTGGCATGGTGTTTTTTAACTTTTTAAAGTGTTTTGTTTTGCTTACTTCATGTTCACTAAATCAGAATGGGGACAGACAAATGTATATTATACGAAAACTCATGAGCAGAGTTGTGAAGTGATTTATCTCAAGTCACTTAGTGAATTGTTGACATAATTACGGCCAGAACATAAATCTCTTGACTCTCTGTGTGAAGAATTTAGAAGGGCAGGAATAATAAAGAGAGTAAAACTCCAGAAGCAGACATTTTACATTAACCCATATTGGTAAATTTTACTGGAAAAAAAAATCTCAAGTGTTTGGGGGAACAAAGCAACTTCATTTTGGGTAACTATGAATTTCTAGACATGCTCGAATTACCCATAAATGCACACTGTTGGCCCTTTTGGCCACTTGGATACTTTAAAGTTCTATTTTCTCTGTCAGAGTAAATTCATTAGTGACCGCCACATGGGAAGGGTGGCAAAATGTCAGAGAGGATAGAGAATGCATATGAAAGTGAGAACTTAAAAATTAGGTTGCCATATCGGATGAAGAGAAATGCAACATGTCATGGCTTTGGCATTAATGTTTTTCTTTCATTTATTTTTAATTTGTTCAACAAATCTTATTTGGTGAGAGGCGCTCTACTTGCACTGCGCCCTGAGGGTCTGAAGCTCACCACAGCCTGGCACCTCCCTCAACTTTACACACCACCTGCAAGGCTAACAGAAATGTTCCAAAAATGAGATTGTGGGGCATTTTCTACCACTCTGTGAATATACTCAAATTTATTAAATTGTGCCCTTAGAGTGGGTGAATGGGCGAGTTTTATGATACATAAACCATACCTTAATAAAGCTGTTTAAAAGAGCCTGTGAAAGCAAAGTAATTACTGCTGTGGTAGGGATAAACTTAAGGGACAGTGGGAACTCTTATGAGCATCCAAATTCAAAGAAATAGGAAAGGCCTCTAAAGGAAGTGATATCTAAGCAGAGACCTAAAGAACGAATAAAGGATACCTGGGAAAGGAAAGGAGAAAGATGAACTGAGCAAGAAAAAGAAGGTGAGCAAACGTCCGAGGACAAGAGAGGGCATGTGTAGCTCATACGCTGGAAGTGGCAGAGCGGGTTAGTTTTGCAAGAGTTCAGCCTCAGGAGGGGGCGTGACACAAATTGAAGGTGAAGAGGAATTTGGAATTTGTTCTGAAGTCGTTATGAAGCCATTGAAAGTTTCAGGGCATGAGAATGTCATGAGCACCTCGTGCTTTGGAAGATCAGCCTTCCTTTTTTAGGGAGAGAGAGCTGAGAGGGAAGGAGACCCACAGTGCAGCTGAGTCTATAAACTTACTGAGTGGATGTGAACTATGTAGATGAATCTACAAATACGCTAGGATTAGAGGGACTTCATGACAAATTGAATGTATTTGGTGAGGAAGTTGAAAATGTGAAGGAAGATTCTAGTTTGGATTGGGAAGCGCTGTTCACCAAGAGAATGAATGCTAGGTGTGCATCAGACATAAAGAAAGGAGCAGGTAGTGAATTCAGCTTTGGGAATTTTTAGATTTAGGTGTTTGTAGGACTTTTAAAGGGCAAATAGCTATATATTCAGGTTGGGGTTACAGATTTTGGTGGCACCCAGCACATATGTGATCATTGAAGTCAACTAATTAAATGAAATTTCTTAGAATATGCAGCAAGAAGAAAAGAGACCAAGGATAAAACCCCAATGGACATAAAAATTCACCATGAGGGCAGAGAAAGAGGAAACGTGGAGGGAGATTTAGCAGAAATAGTTGGATGTGTGTGAGGAAGAGCATTATAATGCCATGGAACTAAAAACAAACCATTTCAAGGATAATTAACTGTTCAGTGTCACACAGATATTAAAGATTCATCTTAGAAATGGACTAAAACTTGTCCCTTGGATTTAGTGACAAAGGTCATTGGCACTGTTGGAAACAGTAACTTTAATGGGGTAACATGGGACAAAGCCATGTCAAAATAGGAAGACGAGTGGATGGGAAAAAGGGAGATGCAACATGGCGACAGCTAGCTTGGCTCCAAAGGAGAGGGGAGAAACAAGATGTCTGGTACGTGAGGATAGAATTTTGTCTGTTTTAAAAATAGGACTGGAGAGACTTCTACATGTCTAACTGCTGCTGGAATGGATCGAGGAGACAGGTGGGGGTGGATAATGCAGGAGAAGGAGGGGCTAATCTATAGGAGTGAAGGAGAAGATGAAGTCTAGAGGCTTCCCTTGTCTCTGTGGTAGGAAAACAAGAGGATGATAGCATCATAGAGTGAGAGGTGACAGTTGTCTACTATGAGTGAGAGTCAGGAAGGGTGGTGGAGTAGGTGGTTTGGGAGGTTAAAGAAGGTTTGGAAAATCATCTGTGTTGAATGGGAAGGAGCACTGAACAGGGGACCCTAGGAGAATTGCCAGAAAGTACTGGAGACAGTGACTTTGTAGTGTTGCTAAATTAGTATTTTTTCTAGTAGACAGAACTCTCCTGATGGAAGAGAAAGGAAGGCCAACTGTTAGATTAACTCAAGGTTGAGACTTTGGATGCACCAAGATAATTCAAAGCCTTGATTAAGTGATAAATCACAAAGTCTCAGTTGGGTATTATGGAAGAACATACAGGAAGAGACTGATGGAAGAGATTCCAGGGGCCAGACTTTTGAAAAGGAGGATGAGCAGGTATGGTTGGAGCTGTGGGGAACTAAAAGGGTAGGGGGAACTAGATACCGTGAGGACTGTTTGCATTTAATGTCATGGGTGAAACAGAGGGGACAGTGGTAACATGGCTAGTAGTACATAGCTGAAGGAATGAAGATGAAAGTCATTGGAGGTAAGGATTGAACATATGAAGAGGCCAGGGTATGAAATTATAGTCCAGACTCTTCCCTTGTCTAGTCATATTATCTAAACCAAGGAAGGCAACGAACAAACCTGTTTTGTTTGTCTGCTCTGTGTCAGCATTGCAGACAGCAGTGAACAAGATAGTCACAGGGCCTGTCCTTGAGGAGAAACACATTCCAGTGAGCAGAGATGTAAAAAGCATATAAATAAGTGATATACTTCTGGTACCACTGTGTGCTTCAAAGATGGTAAGATCTTGGATCGGGAAATTCGGGTTGAACATATGCAAATAGGCAAGAAAGGCATCTTAGGCAGACAGACTAGCATAGGCAGGGCACAGAGGAAGCAACTTGCATCCTCTGAGGGCCCCAATCAGTTCAGTTTGTTTGGCTTACAGATACACTGGCTGATTGATTCTGTGCTCCACCTACACCCGGAGCCCACACAAGAGACACTCAGTGCAGTGGTTCTTTGCCTCAGGTGAAAATAGACAGAGCCAGAAACTCAAAGGCTTAACTTGGGGTTTCTAGACACCTCCACTGGCATTGTTTCCTCTACAAACCTTTAATCCAAGTTTGCTAAAATTCCTAAAACTTCCCTGGTCTCTGAAAGGCAGGATAGCAACGAGATGGTATTGAAGTCCTAAATCCCCAATGGCCCAGCTTAATCGAATGGACATATTTCATTAAACAAATGCCTCTGCCATCTGCTATACTCCAATTAGGAATGCATGAGGAACATATTTCTCAATTATGTTGGAGAAGATGTCTGGGCTCAGAGGCCCTGGCAAGCAGCCTTTCCCCAGGCAGCGCTCAATGGGGAGACCTGTCTCTAGCTTGTTGTGGCCTCGTGGTTTTGATTGCCTTCTTTCCACTCTGCCGTTAGCTCTGTATTACTGCATTCCCTTTTGGGTTAGAACTGATCTGATCCAATACCCCAAGCAAACATGCTGCATGCTGGTTTAAGAATCATTGCATGCTATTATAACAACTAACATTTATTAAAATCTTTGTCATGGCCAGGTACTGTGTTAAGCATTTTGTGTGGATTATTTTATCTAAACCTAAAAACTTCTCTATTAAGTGGGTAGAATCCCCATTCGATAGATGAGGGGAAACAGAGGCTTAGCAATCTTAAACAACTTAGCCAAGGGCCCACAACTTGTCAGTGACGGAGCTGGACTTTGAACATAGGCCACCTGGCTTGGGAGCCCACGTTCTTACCCAATGTGCACCAAGCCGACAATGTGCAGAGTGGTAGGGTGCCATCCTCCTTCCATGGACCTCTTGGTCTGGTTGGAAAAAAAATGAAAAAAATTCATCAGGATGGTTGGAGGCAAAGGTAGTGTTGAGTATGGGCTGGGAATGGAAGGCATGGCCCCTAGGATTCCAAGTCAAAACAGTGGTATAACGTACTCAGAGCTTTGTCTCGAATCCCAGGAATGTGGACTGCAGAGCAACCTACCACGTCTGCTTACTCACCTATGCCCTCGGCTCCCAAGCCTCCCCGTCATTTAACAAGTCAGCTGTACTACCCCTTAGGACCTGGCTCTCCCCCATCAGTGCTGCTGCAGAAGAAGAATGACCCGATATTGTGATTTTCTACAAACTTATGGGCACCCATCTCAGATGCCTACCTCACATGGTCCAGTGATCCTTTTACCTGTCCCTAGTCTCACATTGCTCAGAAAAGCTTTTACCAGTCTTCTTAACCATCCTCCAATCTTACCGCCTTGTCTTCATTGTCAAAAGGTAGTTTTCCTTCCTCTTCGCAGGGAAAGTAGAGACCATCATACAGTGACTCCTTAGCTACCGGCACTTCTTCACAGCTCCTACGCCTACCTAGCTCATTCTCCTCATCTCAGTAGGATAATAATGAAATTAACCCTTGACCTTCATTCTGTGCATTTGATGAGCCGGACAGTCCTGAAGGCCTACATGTATCAGCTCCTTCGATCCTCACAGCCACATTAGGAGAGGGGGACTATTTTCAATCCTCATTTTACAGATAAGACAGATGGGACTCAGAAAGGTTAGGTAGCTATTCCTCAGCGTTACGTTCTTACGGCTTTTGCTTCTCATTAGGTGTATTGTCCCCATGAAACTGCATCTTCTTACGTGATCTCAGTCACCGTCTCTATACTCGTGGCCAAATCTGTATTTCCAGCCTACATTTCTCCTTGAGCACCTAGTTATTCATCGACCTAGTAGACGCCCACTGACATTTCTAAATTAGATTTTACCTCCATTCTCATCATCGCTTTTCACCGGAGTTGCTCCTTTTGCTATGTTTTCTGTCTCCCTGGGTAAAACCACTATTAGGAATCATGGTGGGATTAAGATGGTAATATGATGGTGCTTGGTTGCATCTGAAAAGAGGGATGCTGTCCTCAGTTGGCCGCTGGTCTCTACAAGATCCTCAAAGGAGGTTTATGCAAAGCAAAGGGAATAATCTGCTTAGCAGCTGTGGTTTTGGACCCCGCACTTGGTAGAGAACTGAAAGTGAATGGAGCTGGACGGGTGGAGGATTCATTTCTCCATTCTTGGGTGAATTGGAGAGGTTTTGAAATGAGGGGAGTGAAAAGATCTGTTCTGTTTCTAATCTGATGCCCAAACTGGAATGCTCTTACAAGACAAGCACTATGCAGGGCAGTGCCGAGAAAGAGAGAGGGCCTGCAAACACTTGTAAGCTTTTATAGACTTGGTCCTAGATGCTCTAGAGACAGATGGAAGAACATGGCTAGACATTCTTCCAGGAAAAAAGTAAAACAGTTTCCAGGAGACATTCCTTTTTCTAGGCTCTTGGGAGAAAGAGGACTAGTCAGACTCTGACTATGTAGAATGAGCTAGATGGGGGAAGTGCCCGTCGACTTACATTGCAGCCTAGTGTCTTTGTTTTAAAACTCCTTTCTCTGACCCCGGACCACTGTACAATGTCCTGGACTGGAGCTGTCCAGGTCACCATTCCTTTTCTTTGGGGGTCAAACATCTTGTCCTTGACCCCAACCCTAGGGAGGGATGAGGAGGAGGCTTATGTGAGAAATAGCCAGAGTCTTTGAAGTCCTGCTTCCAGAGGTCCTTCTTTCATCAGCTGCATGGCCTGTTTTCTAACCTCCTCTAGCCTCTGTTTCTTCATCTGCAAGGTGGGGATAACAACACTACCTGGAGCATAATAAGCCATCAGCCAGTGGGCTGTGTCGGGGGAGAGTGGAAATGAGAGGGGGAGCTCTGGAAGCAGGAGAGCAGCTGTGATTGTGAGCCTGTTGTTGGGAGAGGACATGGGCGGGGTCACAGTGGTGACAGTGGCTGTCCTCATGGTGGGGGATAACCCGACGCTGCTTTGCCAGAACAGAGAACCACCTGACATTTTACCCCCTCCTCTCGCTTCTCATTTACTCCATCGACAGCTCTCGATTTCATTTTGTCAATTTATTTCAGGTCTCATAGTACTCATCCTTGTTAGAACCCATATCATCGTTTCTTGGGGCCCAGCGAGTGAAATGACTTTCCCAGGATCACACAGTGAAGATCGAGTGCTAGCCTGGGTCTCCTTACCTCAGCTTCCTCCTGTCCCCCGCCCCTCCACAGCACCCAGGGTCCAGGGAGCGAGACAGCTAAGAGCTGGATTATTGAGTTCACTTGGAGCTCCCACAGATGCCAACCCCATTACCTGGGCACATTGCCTACTTGCTTTTACCCTCTAACCAAGTGGGCAATAACAGTATCTGCACATAGGGTTGTGATGAGGGTTAAACATGGTAATGGATTTAAAGTGTATATTCGTTTCCTAGGGCTGCTATAACCAAGTCCTGCAGACTAGGAGGCTTTAGACAAGAGAAGTGTGTGGCGTCACAGGTCCAAAATTAAGGTGTTGGCAGAGCCAGACTCCTCTGACGGCTCTAGGGGAGAATCTTCTCTTGCCTCTTCTGACTCCAGCAGTGTCTGGTGTTGTTAGGCTTGCACATGTGTCCCTCCAATCCCACAGCTGGCTTCTCCCCGGTGTGTGTCTGTCTCTGTGTCCAAATCCCTCCCCTCTTTTTAAAAGACACAAGTCATACTGGACTAGGGCCCACCCTCATCATATCATTGTAACTTGATTACCTCTGTAAAGGACCTCTCTCCAAAAAAGACTGCACTTACTGGCAGTTAGGCTTCCATATATCTTTTTGGGGAGGACGTGATTCAACTGTAACAAAGCACTTTGCCCAGACTTGGGTACAGAGTAGATGCTCGGTAAATGTTTTCCTCCTTTTTACCAAGGAGCCACTTCTGTCAAAGGGGAGCGCGGTGCTGGGGAGCGAGACCAATGATGTGGGCTCAGCTGTGGCTCACATCACAGTTACACACTCAGCCCTGGAGGCAGACAGCCTCTGTGTCCAAAGGGAACGTCACCAACATTGTGACACCTCGACATGTGTCAGCCCTGGGGTTCTCCATGGCTCCTTCTCTGGGATGCTGTGGAGATGGAAAGTTAGCCTCCAGCCCCGGGCAGTCAGGGCGATGGCTTGCCCAGAGGTGGGAGGGTGAGAGGCAAGAGCGTGGGAGGCCTCGGATTCCCCCCCACCCAATTTCCTCTTGACGCTCTTCCTGCCACATCCAGATCCCACTGACAGCTCGTTGTTGTGCTTGTTTTGTGTCCACTTTGTACAGGATTTGTCCCCTGTGCAGTGGACAAAACAAATGTTTGTTTTGGGTTTGTTTGTATGTGTATGTATATGTATGAAATGCTGGTCTGTAAGTCATCATCATCAATCATATAAGGTTATTTACTCTGATCTTCCATAACTGTCATGAAATGTAAGTACAGGTAACGTGTCTCTGTGTTTTTGGGGATTGGGAAATGAGAGCATAAATCCCAAGAAAGAGCTACTTGGCCCTTGGGTGCTTTGAACTGTGGAGCGTTTGGGCTTTGCCTCTGAGTTGTGTGTTTAAAGGTTCTTGCCAGTTCAGGCCATTGCATTGGATGTGTTGTTTGCCTCTGGCTTTGAGAGAGATGATGAAGGGATGCTGAGAACTGATTTCTTCTCTATTCCATCCTTGGGCACGTGATCTCCAGTGCCTTCTGTTCACTCCCCAGGAAGTGCACCTGACGTGGGCTCAGGGCCTAGCTCCTCCAGGTATTTCCATATGGGTGGACAGCCTGATGTTCCTTGGGAAGACATGGTCAAGATTAAAGCCCAGATCCCTTACTGTTGCTTTCTCAGTCTTGCAAACTGCTGTGCTTACCTGTCATCTCACGTCTCTCCACACCTCCACGCTGTTCTTCATCTATAAAGGTCTGTGTTCAATTTCTCAACTGTTCCATGCTTCTTCATGTGTCAGGGTCTTTGTATATGCTGTTCCTTCTACCTTAGAAGCTCTTTCCTCCCGCTCATCTCTCTGGGCTCAGCTTAAATGTTCCTTCCTCAGGAAGCCTTCCTGAGTCTTCCTCCAGACTTGGCCAGGTCCCCTGATAGAAATTTGCTTTGCTCCTGTACTTTACAGCATCTAGCCCAACTATATTTCAATAGTTATTTCCGTGATTATCTTTTTGGTGTCTGCCTCTTCTACTACACGGTAAAGTCCAAGAGAGCAGACACTTGCTTGTTCAAAGCTATTTGCCTGACACTGTATTTGATTCAGTAGACACATAGGAAATACTGGTTGGATGGTTACAGGAATATTCTGCATGCCTACAGGATTTCATTTTGGGAGAGTTATTTTACATGCTGAGAAAGGGATAAGCCAAGTCCAACTAATCATGTTTTTTTTTTACCTAGACATTGAGTCTACTAGGCCAAGGCTGGGCTCTGTGGTATGTGAACCCTCGGTTATTGGAAACTCTAGAAGATTCTGTGTACTTTCTTCTAGCAGAGAAGTTGTCATGTAAGTCTGTCACCAGCATTGCACTAGAATTACAGCACGAGGTCACAACCCCACTACTCATTAGCTGAGAGATTTTGAGGAAGTCACTTAAATTTTAACTCAATAGACTGATCAGTCCCCAGTTATATATCCAGTTGGTGGCTTCGGCCTGAAATAGATTTGTCAAAATCTGTCAAATGCTGGAGGGGCGGGACTGCTGGTCTCCAGAGGGCTCGCACTGGCTTTGGGCGATGGGGACATCTTGTCAGATACTGTGCTGCTTGTGGCTCGGGCTCTGAGAAACGGAAACTTGTCGGAGGAATAAAGGTTACCTCTGTTGTCCGAGGTGGCCAATGAGTCACTTACTGTGCCTAGAATAGAAATTGGCTCAGGAACACAGTCTGGCCATATTTGAACCTCACCCAGATATTTGTTAGTGGATATTTTTCCTCTTTTTAAAAAAATGAATATGGATTGTGGGTGCTGAAGAAATAGGCCCAAGCGGTGAGGGAGGAAGAGTCTAGACCAACTGAGGCTGTGCCCAGGGCTCTGGTCTGGCTGGGAGGACATGTGCTGGGGTAAAGGGAGCCCCGGACCGGGAGCCGGGAGCTCTGGGTTTCAGTGCCAGGGACAGGAGCGTGCATGCTTTCTGGTCTCCAGTCTCCTTTTATAGACAGTGGAAAGAGTCAACTTTGATCACCTCAATGGTACGTTGTAAAGCTCCAATAACTATTGAGTTTAAAGTGTCTGAGAAACACAAAGCCCTCTACAAACAGAAGGATTCCAGTGATTGCTTCTGTCACCAAGGAGGGCATCCTATGCTTTAGATGTAGCCAGTGTGTGGGGAGAGCCTCCTGGGATCCATCATTCACCTCGCTGGGACTCAACTTCTCTATCTGTAAAATGGGACAAGCAAATCATATAATTCTCTACAGGTTCACTGATTTGCTGTGAAGATGAAATGAGCAAAGTGATGACAAAACACTTTTAAAAGGGTTAAAGCATTTTTTCTCTTGCTTTATAATCTGTGCCTGCCTTCTTCCTTTCCTTCCTTACACCGTCTTTACTGAGCACCTGTTCTGTTTGAGGCATAGTAGTTGCTGCGGAGGACTCATGTGCAGGACAGTTGATCCGTGCCGTGCCTTCAAGGGTTTATTTGGAGAAATAGACATGGAAACACATAAATGTAATACGATGTTTTATAACAACATTGATTGAGCA
The DNA here is from genome assembly GCA_007922815.1 of Macrotus californicus. Classification (NCBI taxonomy): domain Eukaryota; kingdom Metazoa; phylum Chordata; class Mammalia; order Chiroptera; family Phyllostomidae; genus Macrotus; species Macrotus californicus. Next base: position 14,529 of record VMDR010002588.1, read on the forward strand.
CCTCCGCTGTGTAAGGCACTGTTCTAAGCCCTTGTATTATTAACTCATTTAACCCTCATAAGTGTACAAGGGTACCAGTATTTCCCGCAGTTTTAAAGAGGAGGAAAGCAGAGCCTGGTGGTGTTAGGTGACTTGCCCCAGATACAGAACTGGTGACTCTGGGTGACTAGGCTTTAGAACCAGTGCTCTTAACCCCCAAGCACGTGTATAAAGCATGGTAGACGCAAGGAAGAAAGGGGCAGTGGTAACCCAAGGAAATCAGGGGAAGCTTTAGGGAGGAGATGACTAACCTAGTTTTCTAGGTGGCAGTAATGGGAAGGGTATTCCAGGCAGATGGCACACTTGGGGGCAAAGGCATGGAGGGGCGCACTCCCCCGAGAAACCACGAGGACCTCCATGATTTGGCTCCTGCCCACATTTCCAACCTCCTCTCCTTCACGTCTGCCTTGTTTACTATCTTCTAATGACACTGTCCCTCTTGCTGGTCCCTAGACATATCAGACTGTTTTTCTTTTTTTAATTTAAAACAATATTTTTCATCTACAGTTGCCATTCAATACTATTTTACATTAGTTCTGGGTGTACAGCATAGTGGTTAGACAACCATACACTTTACAAAGTGTTCTGCCTGGCATTGCCAGCATCCACCTTGCCAGGCTGCTCTGGCTCTGGGCATGCTGTTCATTCTTCCCTCTCCCCCAGTTCTTTGTGTGGCTGCTTCCCTGCTGCAGATGTCACCTTCGTCAAGAGATCTCCCCTGTCTACCGTGTCAATAATAATCACCTCCCCTCCCTCGGCTAACTCACTCATTTCCTTCCCTAACTTTTCCTTTTAGTGCATAATACTACCTGAAGTTATATACCTGTTGGTTGGCTTTAGTATTGCCTGTCTTTCCTGATTTGATTATAATGTCCACCAGGGCAGGAAACCCATCTTTCTTATGCATGGCCTTGGACTGGTGCCTGGCAAACAGTGCCTGCTCAGTGTTTGCCAAGTGGTTAAGGGTAGGGTAGGACATGGGGTTTGATGGGATAATGCAGTCCCAGTGGGCACAGCCCATCCTTATGAGTCCTTTCCTCACAGGGCTCTATTGCCCCTCCCCCAGGGGGCATTTGCATTGGCAGGGACATTTGGTTGGTCACAATGAAGGGGGAGCATTGCTGGCATTTAGTGGCCAGGAAGTCAAGGATGTCGCCTTTTCCTGTGATATATGGTACAATTCTGCCCTGCACAGCTGGGACAAAACAAGGCCCCATCCAGATGACAAGGGCATTCTACATTAAAATGGCCTTCAGGGGACAGGGTGAAAGCACTACTCCAGTCTTAGCCTTTTAGCAAAAAGAAGGGCTTGGAATGGTGCTTGGGTTTATTCATCTACATAGTATAAGTCTTTCCCGTGCCTCTGGGTAGCCTGTGCTAATGGAGGAGAAAAATGTGTTGTGAACTACAGGATGCTTTGTGTTTTAGTTAGTGAGGGTCTCATATCAAGCATCTCTTCACATGTGTAACCTCACTGCTGTTTGCAGGGAACATGTCTCAGCTATGATTTCATTTGAATCAGACAAGTCTCCTGGTGAAATAGAGCGATAAGTAAAAACATTATGTATCTGTCATCTATCTGTCTGTCTGTCTACCTAACTATTTATTTAACTACCTGACAAAACAAAGACCCTAAGAAATTATGTGATTTTCTCAAGGGCATGTAGTGAGCAAATGGCAGATCTGATACTAAAACTCATATCTCTTCATCTGCTGCTTTTACGCATGACCACAACATCTTCAGACCTTCATGAACTTTATCATCATTTATGGAGATAGTGATGATGATGATGATGATAATACAGCAGTTTAGTAATTTAGTGCTTTCCATGTGTAAGGCACTGTGCTTTAGATTCATCATCTCCTCGAATCCACATCATAATTCTATGAGATAAGAGGAGTAAGATGTGGGACTCGGGATTACTTTAAGTTGGTTTCAGGCAAAGAGTGATCTTATCTTTTCATGGCTCAAAGAAAAGTGAAGTTCCACTGCCTGCTCTGTGGGTCCTCACTGCTTAGAGTTGACTTTTGCATGCCTCTCTCCCTCCCAAATACTGCAGAAAGCTGGGCATGTCGAAGGCCTCTTGGGTTCCAGCTGGTTTCCCTCAAGCTAGAGGAAGAGAAGGGAAAGGGAAGAGACAAGTGAGATGTTAGTGCAGAAGGGGATGGGGCTGCTGGCTCCTTGAACTTACTTAGACACAGAGTCATGAGTGTGGATGACTTGAGATGTCCAACTCCCCTCCCACTGCAAAACCTACTCTTCATTTATTTCTAATGGGTAGTCAGGAATTGCTTTAACTCAACGATCTCTTCTAATGGGGGCTCACTGCCTTCCACAGAGGCCCTTCCCAAGGCTGGACATCAGAAATGGTTAGAGAGTTCTTCCTGCTCCAAGAGCCTTATTTGAATTCTTGAGTCTTATGACTTTAGCTTCAGCATCTCTTCAGTGTCAGTGTTGGAATTCTCCTTTATAGGGCAGCTCTCCGTATACTTGGAGTCAGTTCTTTCTCTGAATTATTTAATTTTCAGGCTGAGTGGTATGAACTTTTCTAGCCATTTACAATCCCCCGTTGTTTCCTTTCTCTTCGTCGCCCGAATACTGTTGTATGGATGTTGGGTTGGCCTGTGTCACTCTTGAGCTCTGAAGTCCAGAATGGATAGAGAACATTCTGGAGGGAAAGACTGAAAATGAACACGTAAACAAATACGTGAATAGGAGAACGACAGGCAGTGGCGGCTGCTATGATGAAAAGAACACGGGCAAGGTGTCCATGGGGTGCGGAGGGGGAGGAACACGGTTTTAGGTTAACGGACTCTGGAGGAATCTTGTCATGTGTTTGACCTTGGTAGGTGACTAGTTACCCCAGTTAGCCTAGGACTGTCTTGGTTTTGGCACTAAAGTCCCACATTTCAGCAGCTCCTTAGTACGGGGCAATCTGGAACAGTGGGTCCTCCTCGTCCAAGTAAGTATTTAATAAGTTGTAGTTATTAATAGCAATGACAGTAATAGTTTTGCTCATGGTAATGTGGGGTGAAATTTACAAGGTCCAGTGTTCTCGTGCTCAATTGGGGCACATTTCTTTTTAAATTTCCCTTGCAAAGCTGGGAAGTGACATCTGATACCTTAATAACTCTGACTCACTGAACATAAATCACATCTCTTCTTCTCATGGAGTTTATAGCTTTTTGATTTAGGCTAACCACAACAATAGACCTGCCTGACCCATAACGTTGGCTCTAACTTAACCCTCTGGAGTCTCAGTTTCATCATTTATAAAATGAGAATAATTTCCTCTTCCCTGCTGGTTTTTGGGGCAATTGTGAAGATCAAATGAGACAGCAGGAGTTTGCAGAGTAAACTTAAACGCAATTATAAAAATAGAGATTGATTTCTTTCTTGGCTGTGAATTCAAGGATAGGAACAGAGTTTTGGAACCCTGGGCCCCTTCACAGTTCCGTCCATAGGAGGCCCTCAGTGGGCTTATTTGGTAAGTGAATGAATGAGTGAGTGAATGAATTAGTGAATGAGTAAAGGAGTGAGCCAACAAATGAGGCTCCTCTGGTATCAGTTTCTTGTGGTGAAGAGGAGAGGATATGACCAGCTTCCTAAAGCCAGCCGGTGTGCACCAGGCCTACAACAGCCCCACCCCCAACCAAGAACAAGTGTGCTTCTCCGTGACCGGCCTTGTCCCAGGGCAGGCAGAGGTAAATTCTGCCCAGGGTTAAAGCTGGATTAATGGCCCATGAACGTTTTATTTCTCTGCTGGCTGAGCACAGTAAATACCGATGGCAGTGTAATGTTGTTTCTCGTTGGGGGCAGACTGAGGGAAACAAGAGAGGAGGCACTGACCTTTTAGCTTAAATGAAAAGAATGTTGGACAGTCAGTGTCACTTCAAAACACACACACACACACACACACACACACATGCACACACACATACGCACATAGTTGGTAACCCTCCTGGGATAAACTTCTCTTGGTAGATCAGGTACTTTTTACCTCTCCTGAGTTATGGAGACCCTTAGGAGAGTCCAATGAAAACTCTGGGCCTCCCCCAGGAAACCACGTGTGTGTACACACACATTAGGTTGGCCCTGTGATGTCCTGGGACTCAGAGGCACACGAGTATCTCTGGACTCAGGAAGAGATGCAGTCGTGGTTCACGTTTTGAATTTAGATTGCAGACCTATGTCGTTTGACTCTAGGATACTTTAAAACCAGTGGCAAAGAACTAAAATCAGGTTTTCACATAAAAATCCAAATGTCTGACACACTTGGGCTTACATGATGGCCATCAGCTGAGTGGGGCTGTGCTGTCTTTTAAAATTTTTTTTGGTAAACAATTTTTTTTAAACCTCACCCAAGGATATTTTTTTAAATAATTGATTTTAGAGATAGAGGAAGGGTGGGAGGGGGTGGGAAGAGAGAGAGAGAGAGAGAGAGAGAGAGAGATGTGAGAGAGAAACATCAATTTGTTGCCTACTGTATGTGCTCCAACTGGGGACAGAACCCACAACCTAGGTATGTGCTCTGACCAGGAATAGACCCTGCAACCTTTTGGTATACAGACTGCGCTCCAACCGACTTAGCTACCTGGCTAGGGCCGTGCTATCTTTCTTAAACCCAGAAAGAGTTCCGCAGTTGTCAACAGTCCTCCCTCACCTTTGAGGTCTCTGAGTTGTGTCTCCCACCGTAGAATGGATTAAGATTAAGAACACCGCCTCTTAAAGATACTTCTTCTTTTGGGTCCGGGAAGGGAGATCCTCAGGAAACCATGAGGTCAAGTACCCTTGGAAGCTGCCCTCAAAGAAAATCTCACATGCAGCCTAGTGTTAAAAAAAATAAAAACCCGTAAAGGAGAAGGTGCCCTGTTTAAATGAGACACGTGGGCCCAGCATCTCTGCCAGGGAATGAGGTCTGCCCTGGCCTGGCTTCAGTGGCCCTGAAAGCACCTCTGGGGAGCCTCCAGGACTCCACAGTTCAAGTTTGAAAACTTCTGTGTATCAGTCAGAAACGCCTTCAGTTTCATGTGACAGAAACCCAACTGGAACTAGCTTTAGCTGAAAAGATAATTTCTGGGTTTAGGTAACTTTGGGTACATGTCCTCAGACAGGGCTTGGTCCAGGAGCCCAGATGATGTTAGGGAGGATCTCCATTGTTCTTTGCTTTCTTCTGAGTTGCTTTCATTCTCAGGAAGTCTCTTCCCATCTGGAAGACAGAGGGCCACCAGGTTCTCCACAGCCCAGAACCCTGTTAGGGAGAAGTTTCTCTTTCCTAATACAGTCATTCCATCAGAGCCCGGGATATGGTTTCACTGGACTATTTTGGGTGAGCACCCATCCCTGAGCCAGTTGCTATGGCCAGGAACATGGGACCAGGACGTGACCATGGGATGCAGCTCCATTCCTGGAGACCAGGGAATGGGGTCAGCACCACATGACCCTCATGGGTGAGGACTAGCATAGGGCAAGTTGCTGGGGAAGTGCCAGGGAGTAATCCCAGAGAGAGGAGGCATAGATGCTCGAGAGGCACCAACAGCAAAGGCCTTTCTACATTGATGTAGGCCAACTTTTCATTTTGCTCATGAGGATGTGGTGACTCTGACTGTGGAAGGAACTTGCCCAAGGCCGCGAACCTAGGGAGGACAGGGCTGAAGCCCCTACCCAGGGCTCTGGCCTCTGATCCTCGTGTTTCTTATCTTTTAGGTGCTGGCCCTTCTTTATCATCTGTTTTTCTGTGACACTGACAGATCTGTTGTGGAATAACAGTAATCATAGATGACAATAAATCAATCCCTGAATCATAGAATTTTAGGGATAAAAGGGGTCTAAGTGGGCTTGTCATTGAAATGAGAAAATAGGCCAGGAGAAACTGATTGACTGAACCAGATTGACTGACAGTTTATATACAGTATCAAAGTGCCCTCACATCTCTTATCTCATTTGACAGTAAGAATGGTCCTATGACACATGGAACTTGGATGATTTGTTTTCAGGTGTTTTCTCATCAGTGAGATCATTTTATCCCCACGACTGCCCTGTAAAATGGGAGAGGATACGAATTATTCACTCGGATGTGCCAATGTGAATATAGGGTCAGAGAGGGGGACACACTTGCTCAGGGTCCTACAGTGTGTCAGGGGCAGAGCCAGCTCTGGAATTCATCTGTCCAGCTCTGGGTACTTTTCCCGTGTCACGCTTGAATCAAATAGTGAATTTATGCTCAAATAACTTCTACTTCAGCCGTAACCTAAAGCAGTTTGACAGGCTGAGCACTATTATGGCTTTCAGATCTTACCGTTGTTTCCTGTCTGTCCTGTATCAAAGACAAATGCCACAGAGGGCAGTAGAGTTTAATTTACAGGAATAAAATTCAAATAACAGAATTGGGGAGAATAATGTGAATGGGTAAGATGAGATTAAATTTAGAGAATTTTCGGTCTTGAAAGAATTATAGAATTAAAAGAACAATTCTTTTCTTAATGAGTAAGAAAACTGACGTTCGAAAAGTTTGTATCATTTACCTCAGGTCCTATAGCTAGTCCATGACAGACAAGATATGGGTCCCCCAACTTCCTGTCACCCTAAAGAAGTTGGTGATTGAGAGACAGTGCTCTGTGGGGTGAGACACTAGAGGACCTTCTGAGAAATTCTGCAGAACTCTGGGAGTGAGGAACACCAGCCATCGGTGGTGCTTGAGGTCAATTTTGGCGTTACCCAGACACGGAACGAGGCAACACTGATCCAAGCTCTGAGAAAGTAATTCTCTAATTTTCTTCCATGTTTTCCGATTGCATGAGAGGGACAGCCTCTGTTGGACTCTAACCTGACCGTCACAGGTTAGAATCTCTAGCGCTTGCTGATTTCCCTTTTCAGAAGAGTATATGGGCCTCAGGCTCAGATCAATTGGTCAGCAGGAGTGCCCGGCCAGAATTTAATGGCGCATATGGCAAATGGTACTCATTTTCAGTTCATGAAAGTATGTAAGGTTTCTTTAGGACTTAAGTTTTATTCAAAATTTATTTAAGTAAAAATGAGTTGATTTTTTCGTGGATCGTGTGCACATAATATAGGTCACATTTGAGTAATAGTACACGTATACGGCAGGAATCAAGCTGCCAATGAGTAAGTGAGGTTGGGGAGTTACTGTACAGGACGTGGGCTGAAGGCTACCATTTGTGCCGTGTTGAAGAGCGCACCATCTTGACCTCAGAGGGACGCAGATTGGACTCCCAGTCCCACCACCAAAGTTAGCTATGTGCCCTTGGGCTAGACACTTCAGAGTCTCCAAGTCAAAAGTAAATAATAATACTTCCTTTGCAAGGCTGTTGTGAGGATTAAGAAATATGTATGATAAGCACAAAGCACAGTGCTCGGCTCTTAAGTACTAAAGACAGTAGAAGGAGAGCTGAGCTTTAGGTAGTTATGATTGAAAGAAGGGAAAATGGAAGGATGGGAGAGAGCAATAAAGCTCCCAAAGCAGCCTTGTTTTTCATCTCCTGTCTCCTCTTTTGTTTCAGCTGAACTGGCCAGGTAAGATCACAGCTGGTTAAGTACATCTTTGCCCCCCAGGGGTCTGTTTGTCACTTTCTGCAAAGGCACACTGCAGTCCTCACGGGAAGATCAGGAAGATCCTCCCCGAGTTCTCTTGATGGAAAAGCAACCTTTGGGGCACGCTGTGAGATGGATTCATTTGTGATTCCTGCGTAGGAGGCCTTTGCTACTGGGTTGTTAAAGAACAAACAAAAATATCCCTTAAAAAAATAAGCTGTGGTCTGGTGAAGCCTGAAATGTAATCCTGTGGTTCGGTCCTAAGAGAAAATCTTCATTAAGCTTTTTGAGGTTTACACTGCTGGGCTGTCATTTGATTTGACTTCTTTTTAAAAATGTGTTAAAATTATTATTTATCTTGATTTCTGAGTTTTTTGGCTCCTCTTCTGGCACCTTAGACAAGTGCCTCACCTGCCTCATCCTGGCTCTGTCCCCAGTTCCACCTCGACAAGTGGCACCCCTGCTGTGAGTGAGGAAGAGAGCCTGTAATTAATTGCAGCTTGAGGTCCCCTGGTAAGCCTAAACGTAAATATTAGAGGAAGGGATGTTCTGTTCAGCATACGCTGGACAACAGTGAGAGAGAGTTGGCCTCATGGAGTGATGGTTGCCTTGCCCTTGTGAGCATGTAAGTCAGGGTTGGTGACGTCACATGAGGAGGCTGAGGGCGTGTGGGGCAGGGACTGATACATGGAGTGGGAGCTTAGGACAGAAGACCTTCATGTTGCTTGAATTGAATCCATTTATTCTCATCAGTCATTCAACAAATATCATCTTGAGTACCAGCCCTGTGCTGGACACTGAATGTGAAGAGAAACGTAAAGAGACCATGTGGGTATCCTTGGGAGCTCACATTTCTTAGTTGTCAATGTGGTTGAGTGTGTAGACTTAATCACTCCAATACGTAACTAGCATAAATGGAATGTTTCCCTATGTCCAAGGGAAGATGCTCTCTGAGATTTAGGGAAAGCATCTCCCTCCTCACACCTTGATTTTGGACTTGTAGCCTCCAGACTCTGAGAGAACAGATTTCTGTTTTAAACCACCAGGCATGGTTTTAGACCACGGCAGTCCTAGGACAGGACTCCCCAGCACCTGCCTTCTCTTCTTTTTCCACTTTTTTAGAGGGCGGGCTGTCATTCTAACAGATGTGTAGTAGAATCTTGTTGTCGTTTTACTTTGTATTTTCCTAATGGCTAGTGATGTCGAGCCTATTTTTTTTTTACCTGCTTAGTTTGCCACACATACGTCTTTGTTGAAATGGCTATGCAAATCTTTTTCCTTAGTGAAAAAAAAGTTGGCTTGTTTACTTTTATTGAGGTTTGAAGATTTTTTTTTAATAGATTCTGGATAAAGTGCTCTCCTAGATATGTGTTTTGCAAATTTTTCCCCCAGTCTGTGGCTATTTGTTTTATTTTCTTAACTGTCTTTTGCAGAGCAGAAGTTTTGAATTTTGATGAAGTCTAAATTTATCTATTTTTTCTTTTATGAATGATGCTTTTTATGTTGTGTTTGAAAAATTTTTGCCTAGTACAAGTTGCAGAGATTTTTATCCTGTATTATAGTTTAAAACATCAATCTAGGGTTCATTGATTATCTTTAAAGAAATTAGAAGATAAACACTAGCTTTCATTTTGAACCACATATTTTCCATTTCTAGTGTTCTATATTTCTATAAAACTAAGGTTTTATTCAACGTCATCTATCTTTAGTCTGAAAAGCTTCCTTTGTTACTTGGATGTGCAGGTCTGCTGGCAGTTAGTTCCCCTAACTTGGTTTCTGGGGAGGTCTCTCTGCCTTTCAGATGACTGCCTTCTTGCTATGTCCTCATATGGCCTTTCTCTGATGTATCCAAGTGGAGAGAGCGTGAGCAAGCTCTGGTGTCTCTCCCTCTTTTATAAGGACACCCATCCCATTGGACTCTAGGTCCTGCCCTCATGCTCCCATCTAACCCTAATTTACTTATAAAGGCCCCATCTCCAAAAACCACCACACTGAGGCTTCAGGTTGTAACACAAGAATTTGGGGGAAGCCACAATTCAGTCTATAGCTGCTACAGACTTTTCTTCGTGTATTATCTGAAATGATGGAGGTCACACAGTTAGGGTGGCATAGAGTCAGTCAAAGATTTGGATTCCCTTTTCAGGTGAAATTATAAGAGGCTCAAAATAGCAACACAGGTAATCAGGGCAATCTAGCAGAGAAAGGAGAGCCCAGGACTCACACTCAGTGTTGCTGCTGTATGCATTGAGTCTTGGTATCTAAGAGGTTGGTGTTACCAATAAACCAATAAAGTACACACACACACACACACACACACACACGCACACACACGCACACACATCAGCTCCTCCTCTGTGCCAAGCTCTCTCCTAGGTTTTTCTGTGGAAATCTAAAACAATTCCTAATCTCAAGGATTTTGTAATCTCACGCATAACAACAGTTTAATTACACATAAAACAGCTTTTGAGAACGGTAAGGTTAAACATTTAAGAGCTGGATTGAGTGATTTAAAACTATGAAGGACTATGGTAGGTGCAATTCGGCAAGGACATGTGATGTCTGGGAAGGCTGTGGCCGTGAGAGGCGTCTGGGTTTGGGCGTGTGGATTAGCCAGACAAGTGCTGGATCTGCTGCGTTATTGATGGCTCTCCTCGGGAAGGCTGCACTGTTCACCGCGGGCCTGTGGTTCCTGCTAGAGGCTAAAGGATTTATCAAAGATCCCCATGAAAGCTGTACTAACTGGATTAGCCACTAACATGGGTCGAGGCTTTGAGTGGGATTAACCCCAACTGCAAGGAATTAGTTCCTCTTTTTTATCCTTTTCCTCCCTCTCCCTGTAAGTTGACTCTGGCAGAGCCAGATGGGACAGTGGGGATAATACCTAGGTTTAGTTTCTTGGAGTTAAAGGAACCTGAAGAAGTTTATTAAGTGACTTTTCCCTGTTTTTTACACCCTGGGGGAGAATCAGTTCAATGGTGAGAAAACCTTACCTTTCAACCTTTTATCGCCAGAATTTCTCTATGCCCCCAGTGCTGCTTTAGCACCCCTGAACGTTTGGGGAGGACTAGTGGCCAAGAAGACAACCCCACACAATCCCAATGTGGAGGCTGTAGAATTGTTCTTTCGGAAACTAGTTCAGGGTGGTTTAATCAATAAGATTCATTTCTAAAGAGTTTTCCAAATTCTCAACGGTACTATCATGGTTTCATGGATGGAGAATTGTCAGCAAAACCTTCTAATCTTATGTTCTTGCTTTTTTTCTCTTCCTCTTTTTCCTCTTATTCTTGTTACTTCCATATTTACTGAGTATTGTTAAAGGAGTAAAACTAAGCTTTGTGTATATAAAAATGAATAACAAGCTCGTAGCTGATCCTTAACCCATGTTTTCCAAACTCCAATGAATGTATAAGCATATTCTCTTGCTATTGGGAGCCTCTGGTTGGCACTTAAGTCTGGTCATGTAATGGCCCCACCCGCTCTTTCATCCTGCCTCTGTCCCCCAATTATCCTCTAACCCAAAGATGTGCTTCTCAGCTCTTCAACACAGTGTGAGCCTTCCACACGCCACATTTGACGTGCTGGTCTCTCTATGTAGAATCCTTCTTCTCTAACCCTGTCTTGACCCTTCCAATCCCCTGGCCTTCCCAGACAGTTTTTCAAGCATTATTCTACTCTAGTTCCTATAGTTCTCTCCATTCTCCGCCTCCACTTGTTCTCTGTACTTGTTAATAATTAACGTGTACTCAGCAGGCTTTACCCTCCACTCCTGGCCAAGGCTACTGAGCTAGAATCTGTTTCCATGTGTGTCGGCCTCTGTCTGTTTCAATATCATTGGGGACCTTTATTGCTTTTCTCCACATCACCACACACTGAGTGATTGCTGTTGCAGCTTGTCAGGTCTCCACTGGGCACCCAATCCCAGTATTGCCTGAAGTGGTTTTCAGACGCTTTTCCTATAATCCCTCCACATTTTTTGTTGGCACAGACCCTCAGTCTCAGCTGTGGCTCAGTGTGGGCCTGGGGTGATGAGTCAATCTGTGACTGAGGTCTGGAGTCCATTTGGAGTTAAAGCACAGTGAATACATACAAAAATTATAATTAATTGACTTTTTGTTTGTTTACCTTGCATGAATATTTTGTTAATTAGCATATTCCCCTTGCCCAGCAGAGAGATTGGCACACAGTAGGCACTTTAATAGCTGTTGAAAAGAATTAACAAATGGCCTCAGTCTGTGCTCAGGATTAGGGCCCCATGTTGGCTGGAATTAAGACTAATTCTGTGCCCAGGGTATGATGGTTTTGGGAGCAAGCCTGGATGTTTGTAGCTGAGGTCAAGTTTTATTCTTTGAGTGGGAACAGGACACAGTTCATGGTCATACTTAGGGCTGAGTGGGAGGCTAGGGTTGGGAGTCAGTGCCCGATCAAGGGCCACAGTAGGCAAACTGGTCCAGATAGGATCAAATTCTTGATCTCTTGCTCATGGTCATTAAGTGCTGAACCCCAACATTCACTAGTGCAAGTCTCCCCGGACACACTCCCTGACTTCAACCTGGAGCAGTAGATGGACTCTGCCAGGTTGATACACCTGCTGCACGTACTTCAAGGGCAGTTTTCAGCTGAGTTTCAGGTAAGGGGATTTCTGACTTTATCTATTGAAGGTTCTACTCCACAGCTTGGAAATGAATGGCCTAATTTCAAGTCCAAGATTAGGGATTCTCTGCAGTGATGTTTGGGCAGCAAAGGAGTTGATGAATTGTGACTTTAAATCATCTGTCCTGGTTAAATGTTGGTTCCTGGCACCTCTGTTGGAGTGTCGCTCTGACTCTGCTGCTGTGTCTACCTTGAGCTCCTTGGGCTGGCTGTCGCCCTGCTCACCTCCTGTTTTGCTGCGTCCTCTGCTGGTTTTTAGCAGTCACCTTGCAGGGTTCTTGCTGAGACAGCACTGCTCCCAAATGATTAATAACTTGGAAAACAGCTCTGAGTCTGGTGATGGATTCATCCTAGTGGAGAAGGAGTAACTGGGAGGCCAAAAGAAAAGGAAGGGGTCACTGGAAGCTGTTTACCCACAGCTGGGCAAATGTTGTTCCCCACCTAGATCACTGCTGGGGTGGACAGCACCTCCTCTCTCGGGCACCTCAGCTTCTGTGGTCATGTTTCTGTTTCATGATCAAAACTTGCTGGAGTTGGGTCCTGTTGTCTAATTTCTTCTGTGAGACAAAGACCCAAGTTTTGACCTTGAATTTGTCATAATTAAGCCAGTATACTTTGCACAAGCCATTTAGTCTCTCCTGATCTCACTTTCCCCATCTGTAAAATGGGAATGGTAGTCTCCGTGAGGGTTAAAGGAGGTGATGCATTTGTCAGACCTGTGCAGACGGAATGGTTCTGTGCAAAGGTGAGGATCAATTCGATGGAGCCGCCCATATGATGTTTTTTCACCTTAGAAGAGGGATGTCAATATGATAACTTGAAATCATGAATAATATGAGCATTGCAGGTACCAGGATAGGTCAGGGGGATACATATTTGTCTGGGATGATGGACATTTTTCAGGGATTTTTATGGATGAGCACAGATACTTATTCCCATAGGTACATACACATGCAAACACAATGCAGATTTATTCACAACAGAGGGTGCAATTTGAGAACAGAATTATTATTTCTTGCAAATTACTATGATTATCAATGAGACATTTTTGCTGTAGATTGTTATGATTAATGTATTATTATTATTATTATTTAATAGAAGGAAATATAGACATATTTGATTCAACTCTGTCATTAGCATCCTCTTTGAACCTATTATGAGCGAGGTGTTTTGCCCATACTCACTGATGCAACACCTTGGATGTGGAGCCCATGGCACCTAGGGAGCCTTTCATGCTTGTCACCTGTCATCTTGGATGAGGAACCTTTTTAGAAACCTCACCCAGCTCATAATTTTGGAGCACCTACAACACTGAGATTGGTGATCATCTACAACAGATAGGTGTACTCTCTGCTCTCATGAGGCTTGACTCTGTCGTCCTATTTGCTAGGTGTTGTTCTAAGCACTGTGATAGAATAGGAAACAAAACAGACAAGGCCCTTCTTCTCAGGAAGACACTCAATGCACAAATAATCAAAACTACATTAAGTAAGTTTCATAAAGAGAAGCAAAAAGGATAATGAAGTAGAGGGTGCCTAGAGGGTGACTACTGACGGTGTGGTCAAGAAAGCTCACCTCTGAGGATGTGACACTTAAGCTAAAGCTTGAATGACAAAGAAGGAACAAAGATCTGCAAAGATTTAGGACAGTGAAAAACAAAAGACAAAAAAAGAAAAGGTCAGTGTAGTTGGTCACTAGTGGGCAAGTGGAAGGATGGGAGGTGAGACCGATAAGGTGGAAACTGTCTGGGAGGCTTTTTGATTGTAAGTGCATCTGGATTCCACTCAAGTAGTAAAGTGATGTACTACTTTAGTTTGTGTTTTGAAAGACTAGTAGTTTATTCTGCTTATTTGCAGACAATGGATTCTAAGATTGAAATGATAGCAAGCTCAGGGAGACATACTAGGAGGTAGGTAGTTCAGTAGTCTAGATAAGAAATGATTGAGGTTTGGACTAGGATATCACTAGAGAAGATGAAGAGAAGAGGAAGAATTCAAGGTACACGTCAGACTCAGTGGAAAAATTGGATGTTGGGGGTAAAGGGAGAAAAGAGAAATTGCTACCAGTGTATATTTTAATGTTTACTCTTCCTTCTCTATTTACAGACTGTAAGCTTCTGGAGTTCAGAATCTGGTTCTTTAACTATCCCTTACCCTCAGTACAATACTGGGTATAATGGGCGTATGTTGAATGAATGAGTAAATAAATGCATCCATTTATACAAGAATGCAAGTGGAACAAATGATCTTGAAGGAAGTTATCCTTTTTTTACTTAGATTTGTAAAAGTTCTATATTTGCATTTAATATGTATTTTTTGCTTATTTTTCCTCTTCATAACTGAGTTTTAGTAACACCAGAGCAGCATGATAATAATTATATTAGTCCAAGTAATCCATGACTGACTAGTAATGATTTAAAGGCTTCAAACAGTGGCCACTTGATTTCCCCAAGGTAGATTCTATGGACTTCGTCTTCCATTTGCCTTTCACCCAGTTAAAGTCTGTTTCTCCCTATAGCCTAGCTTCTGGGCACAGGCCAGTTGTAATTGACTAAAATTGATTCCTTATTGAGAAATGAGGACTAAGTAATCAAGACTGGAAATTTGAGCTGCAAGTTTCACCAGGTCAGACTTTCTGCAAGGACTCCTCAACCTAGGAAGCTAGGCTCATTGAATGGAGACTGGTGTGGATGGAGAAAGATTTAAATTGGAGCTGCTTTTCTGTAGCCTTTGGAAAGCTGCTGATTCATCTTCTAAACTAGGCCAGATCAAAAGCAAAGCTAAAGCTGAAGCAACTTTCTTAGGCATTTGCTCCTGGAGACAAAAGACAGTCTGACCTACCACATACAAATAAAGTAGATGGTAGGTTGTATCATTTTATTGGGACTACAGAGACCCAATGAAATGGATCTTACTACAGAGACTACTGACTGCCTGTTGCCCTGCTAGGATGCTTGAGATGGCCATTTTGCCCTGGCCAGGTAGCTCAGTTGGTTAGAGCATAGTCCCCATATGCCGAGGTTGCAGGTTCAATCCCCAGTCAGGGCACATACAAGACTCAACCAATGAATGTATAGATAGGTGGTACAACAAATCAATGTTTCTCTCTCTCCATCCTTCTTCTCTCTCTCTCACTGAAATCAATCAATAAAAAGAATGCCCATTTCTTCCTTGATTTAAAGCATCAAAGATTCCCTTGGAGATGCTAGCATTATGACAAAGTTGGATTAGATGACCTACTGTTCACTGCTGATATTTTAGGATGTTAGCATTTTTAATCTCTGAGTAGGAGTCCATAGGATTGTAGACCCTTCTCCAAGTCAAAGCCAGGCACAAGCTAAGAAATCCATTCCAAGTTCTTCCAATCCCAGCCACAGTCCTTCCGCTGCCATGGTCCAGAAACAACTGCTCCGGCCAGAGGAAGAGACTTTCTGAGATGGTGGAGCTTGAGAGCACATTGGGGGTCAGCTAAATTTATTCTTTGTGTGCCCATGAATCCCAGTAGTTATTCCCAAAGCATCTATCAAACATCTCGACTGTTCATTTGGGAAAATCCAGGCTTAGAGAAGGAAGAGAGACTTGCCTTAAGTTCTTCACTGGGTGGCATATTTGAGACCAGAGAGAAGCTAGATGTTTTCATTCTTTCCCAATCCTTCCAGCGAGGAAAGATGCCCCTTTAATTCACAAATTCATCCTGATGTGACCATCTTCCTAATCACAGCATATGGAGGTGCCAGCATGATGTTAACAAAAAAGAAGCCATTTTCTAGTCCCCAGTCATGGGCTGCATGGGAACTTGGGGACCTGGAAATAAATCGCCTTTATTTACGTTGATTGGATTCAGGGTGATCAGAGTAAGAAGCAGTTGAGACTCATGAATCTGGAGCTGGCTGATGAGAACTGAGCTGCATTCCATGGAGCTGTGAAGGGTTTTCTAAGCCAGTCAACATCTTATTTCTAATTTCAGGACTCTCCCTTCTCTCAAGCCATTTAGGGCCATTACATCCTAAATGAGAAAACTCGCCCAAATTAGGAAATACAGAGACTTATCGTTTCTATTAGCTACTAATAGCGATGTTGCCTGTTGGATATCCCTAGTTAATTTCATTGAAATAACAGATGAGAATGATATAGAATTAACATATAATTAAAAATAGAGGGTGGGACAAAAAGTAGGTTTACAGTTGTGAGTACATGAAACAGTTTATTCTTAAATTATTATTAATCATTTATTATTTTCTGTATGAGCAACTATAAATCTACTTGTATAGATTTGCCCCACCCTGTATGAAAGTACATGCTTCTAATTTATATGAGAATATGTGAGAAAAAAAACAATTTCCTCTAAGGTTTCTTAAATATCTTTTTTCTAAACATGTTAAAAATACTAATTTATTTAATGAAAAAATACTAATTGGTTTGCTTTCATACAGGAGGCACTGTAGCTCATGGCTTAAGTTAAACTGAAGTCAGAATGACCCAGCTCCAACAGTTGCCAGCGTGTAGCCCCAGGAAGTTTATCAGTGTTGCTGAGCCTCAGTGTTCTTAACAGTGTAGAAACATGGGCATAATAATTCCAGCTCTGGAGGGTGGTTGTAAGATTTTAATCAGGTCTCTCATGCAGGCGTGAAAGAGTGTTTAGTGAATATTACTGTGACCATTGTATTTATTAATACAATGTTAGTCATTTCAACTGTTGGCTTCCCACATTCAAACTATCACAAATTTTACATTAGTGGAAGATGACAAAGGCTAATTAAGCAAAGGATACATAGCATCATTGTAAATATTGATGATGGTGAACCATGTTGAGCTTAGCAGACCCAGGTCTGACTTTGGAAGGGAGAGACTGGATAGTCATTACCAGCAAAGCCACCATGAATTTTGAATTATTTAAACCCACCCTCTTGAAAGGACATGCATCCTACATTGACGTCTTAGACCATTGTTTTGATACATGGTTCCTTCCAAAGCCCCATCTTGGTAAAACCTGTGTCCCAGCCAGGCTGCAGGCTGGTC
Source organism: Macrotus californicus (assembly GCA_007922815.1). NCBI lineage: Eukaryota > Metazoa > Chordata > Mammalia > Chiroptera > Phyllostomidae > Macrotus > Macrotus californicus. The sequence goes on from VMDR010002588.1 coordinate 31,788, forward strand.
ACACTCTCACTCTGTTGACTTGCCAAGCAGAATTATTTATTTGGCACCAATAATATTGTCTGTACTGTAGGGCACTTGGTGATAATAATAGCTTGGGGTTATTTGATACCTTTCTTGCAAGGAATTGAGAGGACATTCAGATACACAGGGAAAGGATAAGTTGCCACATCACTCCATCCAATTTGTAGCACTGGGCCTCTTGCAAACTTCTTTGGGATGATCATGACGTTGAGATGCACATTGAAGACAATGACAGTGGGAATGGAGAGGAACAAGAACAGAGGAAGAGGAAGGAAGAAGAAAACTGAGAAGAGGAGCATGGAAAAGACAGATAATGGAAGAGTTCAATTTCATTGCTGTAGGGGGGCAAAAAGTATCATTGAACAATGTTAGAGGAACCTGTAGAGTGAAAGATGCCTCAAAACTATGTCACCATCATTTTCTTTGGGAGTCAAATTCTCATCCTGGCATTCAAGGACAGCCATAGCACAGTTCATCCAACCTAGGGAACTTTCTTCTGTCCTCAGTCTTGCCTGAGTTAGACCACTATTTCTTGGGGTCTAGAGTCCCCCTTTTACAAGGCAAAGTTGAATTAAAATGAACTCCAAAATAATTCATCATAATCTCTGATGATAAAGTCTCAGCCCTGGGAAGGATAAGAGTAGATTGGGCACCATTTTTGTCACCTCCCCAAACAGTAATCATCCCTTCTCAAATACGTGAGCTAGTGGGTTCTCGAACACCCGGGGTTATGGAGAACACAGTACCTCACAGGACAAACCAACGCAGGGTCAAGAAGCTCTGGCTGCAAGAAAGGTCTTCCTTATGTTGACTTGAAGTCTGTTTTCCTCTAGTTGCTGGTATGATGGAGGACCAACTAGCTGTTGTTCTGTGTACTTTATGTACATAATTTCCAAGCCTCCCAAGAATTTTGAAAAATACATATTATCTTCATTTATTTCAATAGGAGCAAATAAGACTCAGGGAGGTTAAATAGCTTTTCGAAGCTCACCTGGCTTGTAAGTGCTGAAGTCATGCTCAGGGCCGAGAAGTCTGTTTGGTTCTATAACCTAGTCTTTCTCCACTTCTAACTGATGCCGTTTTCTCCCTTTTCAGCTACCAAAACCCCCACTTACTTTAAAGGTTTCCTTAAATCCCAAATTCTTCTACGAACACCATCTTGGGCTGTTCAACTTTCTGTTATGAGCCCTTTTAGCGGGTTCATAACATCCTTAAGGCGGCTATTCCATAAGATCATGCAGTGTGAAGTCTCTTCTACTGTGGACTTAACGCTCATATAAATACTGTCTGATTATTTAGACTCACGGAATACGGGAAGTGAAAGGGGCATGAGGAATTGTAAAAAGGACAGTAGTTGGTAGCTACATGAGTATTTACTATAAACCATCACTCTAAGTGATTAACTCGCACTAATTAATTTCATCCAAGCAAAACCTTGTGAAGTATGCATATATATTATTTCCATTTTTATGAATGAGAAAAGAAAAAAATAAATCAGTTAATTTTCCCACAATAACTGCTACATATTTAATCTGTTAAATCTAAAAGTCTTTGGAATGGAAAAATTATTTTTCAAAAAAAGTATTTGTCAGCAAAACCTGATCTGACTTGAACCGATTTTGTGGCAAAGCCTGATCTGACCTGACATCAGACTATTTATGTTCATCTCAATGTTAATATGTATATGTTTTGCTGCAAGAATATTTGTATGTTTGATTGAGAACTGCTGCAGACCTTGCTAGGGCTAAGGGTGTGTTGTATGATATTTGTATATTACTTGCCAAACCCTGCCCCCACCCCCAAAGCCTGTGTTTGGAGATGCATCTGTCCCTACAGGCTTTTGCAGAAAGAATTTAGATATGTAGTTAGTGGAAAATGGTCACATTTCAAATCAAGCAATTATTAGTTACCAGAGCCTACTTTCTTAACAACTACACTAACTTTCTAACATTTCTATGCAAAAATATAGGAAAACCAAAAGACAAGGAGGAACAGTGACTTGACCAGGATTAGTGGTGACATATATGTTTTTCATATTTTGGCACCTTTTCAAACAGGATGCTTTTTCTGTGTTCATGTTGTCCCTCAACTGAACTTTTAGCTGGTTGGGGACAAGAGGCAGCGCCTGAGATGCCGGCATGTCCCTCCTGCACCCGCCATGGCTCCGTGGTTCAGAGGAGGCGAGCTATGGGGTCCCAGGGACCTGAGTTTGAATAGCAGCTCCATGCTCGCTGGCCAGCATGGGGCCATGGTCGATGTCCCTAACATGCAGTGAAGACGGCACTCTGGGGACTGAACAGAAAGATGGGTGTGAAATGTGGTGCAGAGCAAACTGTAAACAAATGCAAATTTTTCTTCTTAGTGAAATTTTTAATGATTAAATTTGACTTAAGAGGCTTTGGTCTTCCCTTTGCTTGTACCCTCCAGTGTTACAAACAGCCCCTGTGCCCCGGTCCCCAGGCCCCACCTTTCACTACCGGGCAGGACACCCTCTTCTGGGGGCTCTTTGTTTTGCTGTCAGCCAGCCACTCGTGGCCCGAACTCAGTGAGGCCAACATGGGAGAGAAAGTGATTAATCTTCCATTCCAAAAACCATGGACTTGGGAGCTTGACTTGAGAAACATCATTTCAGGCTACATATACAATCTTCACAGGAAAGCATTCATAGTTGTTTCAGAGAATGAGTATTCGGCCATCGATGAACTGTCACTGTCCGGTTACCGTCATACCTGGGTACTCGTCGGCTTCAGAACTCGTCAAACCCTGCACTCGTCACATTTTGAAGAGAAAAGAGTTTTGAGGAGTTTCAGCACTCAGCACTTGCTTGGGACTCGTGGCGCTCGCTGGGTCTTGTGTGAGTCATGACGATGCCCTGCAAGAGAAAACGCTTCATCTTCAGTACTTGTCGGTGTTGGCCCTCGTCAGGAATGAATTAATGACGAATACCGAGGTACCACTGTATTTTCAAACAAGGAATGATATTCCCGTGAGAAAACCCTTCCCTTTCCTTTTAGGCAGGCCGCGTCGAGATTGATATACACTGAACAGCAGCCGGGCTAATGTGCCTTTTGTTCTCCATGTGAGAATATCTAAGATATGAACCAAGGGTTTGGGTTAACCCAGATGATGAACATCAGTTGGAAGATTGCCTGCATTAGAATCACCAGGGAAGCTTTTAAAAATATAGATTCCTGGCCCCACCCCCAGAGATTCTGTATCCAGTCACTCTGCTAGGACCCAGATATTTATATTTTATGTTCCCAAGTGGTTTCGCTATATAACCTGGCCCTGAATAATTTCTCTAAGCAAAATATTGGTCTATGAATGAAAGCCCACTTTTCTGAGGTTTCTCGTTTGTAAAAGGAAGGCTAGGTAGCCTGTCTCTAAGTTTTTCTGTTACTGATGATTTATGATTATGTTTCTGAAAGCACAGCAATCACAATATATGGTTGTAGGCTGCATAGAGGGTTAGTGGGTTGTTGCTGTTTGCTAAGGTGGGCACATGGCTCTAACACAGGACAAACTGAGGATAATTGATCCCAACAGTTAGAACAGAAATCCAGAGAGCCCCTCCCCCCCCTTTAAAATCATTGTGATGAGAAAAATACACACAATCTACCCTCCTAATAAATTTTAGAATGAACAGTGCAGTATTGTCAACTGTTGAATACAAGCACACTGTACAGCAGATCACTAGAAATTCCCCATCTGTCGTGACTGAAACTTTATACCCATTAAACAGTAACTCCCTATTTCCCCCTCCTCCCAGCCCCTGGCAACCACCATTCTACTTTGTGCTTCAAGAAGTTTGACTGTTTTAAATATTTCTTATAAGTGAAATCATGCAGTATTTGTCCTTCCATGACGGCCTTTTCTCACTGAGCGTAATGTCCTTAGGGTCCATCCGTGGTGCAGTGTATGACAGAGTCTCCTTCCTTTTTATGACCTTGTAGTTTCCCATCCTGCGCTTACACCACATTTTCTCTGCCTGTTCATCTGTCGGTGGACGTTTGAGTTGTTTCTACCTGTTGGCTATTGTGAATAGTCCTGCAATAAACCTGGAAGTTCAAGTAGCTCTTAAAGATCCTGTATTCAACTCTTTTTTTTTGACAAACACTCCAAAAGTGAAATTTCTGGATAAAATGGTAGTTCTATTTCTAATTTTTTGATGAGCCTCCTTACTGTTTTCCGTAGTGACTGCACCACTTTACATTCCTGCCAATAGTGCAGGGTTCCAGTTTTTCTACGTCCTCACCAATACCGGTTGTTATCTGTTTTTGTTTTTAAAGAGCCATCCTAACAAGTATAAGCTGATACCTCAGTGTGAACTTGCATTTCCCTGATGATGAGTGATGTTGAGCATTTCTTCATGTATCTGCTGGCCATTTGTATGTCTTCTTTTGAGAAATGTCTATGCAGTTCCTTTGCCCATTTTTTAAATTGTATTATTTGTTTTTTCACTATTGATTTGTAGTTCCTCATGTATTTTTGATACTAACCTCTTATTAGATATGTGATTTGTAAATACTTCCCCTATTCCATAGGTAGCCTTTGAGAGAGCCATTGTTTTGAAGCAAGAAAATAGATTCTTTTCTTTATTCTTTCTCTAAAATTTCATGGATAGTAGTCAAGCCCTTAATTTTTTTTGACTCAGTCTCCATATCTGCCAAAAGGGATAATAACACCATTCTCAACTGATTCTTTTTTTTTTATTAAATTGTACTTATTTATTTTTAGAGAGAGGAAGGGAGAGATAAAGAGAGGGAGGGAAATATCAATGTGTGGTTGCCTCTCAAACATCCCCTACTGGGGACCTGGCCCACAACCCAGGCCTGTGCCCTGACTGGGAATTGAACCAGAGACCCTTTTGGTTCACAGGCCAGCACTCAGTCCACTGAACCACACCAGCCAGGGCCTGTTCTCAACAAATTCTTATCTTGTGAGTGAAATGACTTAATATTTATTAAAACACTGCACTATTCACTCAGATCATTAGCATTTTGCCTCCCGTTAAGTCACAGGTAGTATGGGTTATAGAGAGCTAGTTGCTTTTAGGTTTCTCTGTAACGAGCATCATCAAGAAGATCATTTTGCAGTCTCTGTTAGACAGTGGGCGGCTTGCTTGTAGGTGAGTTTTGAAATGCCTGACTATCCATCTCTCTAACTATTTATCTATTTATGCAACCACCCAGTTAAGAATATTTAACTTATCATAATTATTGTAATCACACTAATTATAATAGCATTTTCAGTGATTGTTGTAATCATAATTATACCTTACATCTAGACGGTCCTGTACAGTTTACAAAGCACTTTGGTATGCATTATCATAGCCTCCCCAAGACAGTAGTTTGTCTCTATTATATGGTTCTTTACTGGAGGTGGCCCACTTAGCCCAAATTTTAGCTGTATCCTTGCTAATGAGAAGCAGAAATGGCTGTCTTAAATACTTCTGTATCTCTTTAACACATCATAACTTGTATCCTTATGTTAATACCATCAAGCTAGTTAGAGGAAGTGATTAATTACTTAGAAGGTACCTAAGGCCCAGAGAAAGCCCACGACTTGACTAAAATTAAATAGAAAGTCTAAGCATCCTGAGTCAGCTCCTCTCTCCAGACTCTGAACCCCTGTACTCCTGATGAACCCCAGTAACCCCAGTGAACCTCAGTATCCATGATGAACCCCAATACCCCCATTCACTTAGGCATCCCTGTTTGCCTCATCCCAGAGAGTTCCCATCGTCGGCCCTCTGCTACCTCTTTCTCTGCAGTGCCTTGAATGAAAAAAAAAACATGTCACTCTTCTCCATGTCCTAACCCCATTCTGTCACTCCTGCCTGCATGCTGGTGAAATATGCTTTTGGCTGGGGGGAAGAAAATTTGCGAACCGCCAACCCAGAGAGAAATGGTTGTGACGGGGGCTGGGGTGATGCATTTGACCAGGTTCGGGCAGGGGAGGGGGGCCCTGTTCTCTGGGGAGGACTGTATCCTCTGTGGCCTCTGTACTGATAAAGGTCACTTTGTTTTCGGTGCTGGTTTTTGTAAATTCATTTATAAAGGGCTGTGTACACAGGAATCAGAGAATATTAAACATACAAGAATCATAGTGTAATGGAGAGCCATTCAAGTTCTTCAGTACAGCCTTGTGGTTTTACGAGTAGGTAAACTGAGGCCTACTAAGTCTGCAGGAACTTGAGTTGTCGGACGTCAGATGTTGGGGCAGAGCCAGCCCAGACCTCAGGGAAGCCTTGCCTGACTGCAGAGAAAAGGCACAACCACCAAACCTTTCCAAAGCTAGTCAGAAGTGATTAATTGCTCTTCCAGAGCACCTATAAACATGGAAACTACATAGCTATTATTTCCATTTTGTTCATTGTCTTTCTCCCCCACTGGACTGGGGGATCCCTGTGGGAAGGAACCGGGTTTGTCCTGATTACTGTACTGTCTTCCGTTCAGCATGCTGCCTAGCACACAGAGTTCTGAATAAATACTTGTTGACTGAATGAACAAATGGACAACTGTATTAAAGATAAATGGATAAACAAGCTGGGAATGGAGCCTGAGTTTTAAGATTCCAGGGTAGAAGTGCTCCCTCGGAGCCAGCCGTCCCTCCATATTTTATATCTCGCAATATATTTTATATTTAATGATGGCACAAATACATTTTTCTTTCATTTTGTGTGCGAAGGCAAAAGGCCTCCTTGCTTTTAGGATGACAAATACAAAGTGATTTAAAATTATATAGTGTAGGCAGGACTGGAACAAGACCAAGGATTGGTTCGAAGGCGGGGGACATGAGCTGGTGGCATAGCTGACTGACGTGGGGAGGCTGGTTGTCCCCAAGGATTTTTTTCCTATTCTCTGTTAAATTTCCCATCCCCACCCCCCATCCTGTCTTCTCCCTTCCATCCCTTATTGTCCTTCTCACCCCACTCCTCCTCGTCCAGTTAGACAGACCCTTGGCCGATGTGCCACATGTAGGGCCACCCTCTCTGACACTGAGGATTGCCTGGGGTTACAGCTTGGTTTGTGCAGCTGCTCGATGCACCGAACCCTCTTTAGGACACACAGTCTAGTGTCTTCCCTTCCTTCTGCCCTTATTCCAGGTGTTTGTGATCAACGGCAGTCACTCGGCCTGGTGACACAATGCTCTTGTTTCAGTCCTTCCTAAGTCACCAGCTAGGGACTAGGAGGATGCTGCTGCCATATTACTTAGTCTAGGTGGACTTCTTGGAGGAGCAGGACTTAGAGATGCTTAGAGAGCTGTGATGGACTCCCTGGCCATCAGCTAGATTTTGTCTTTTCACCTTCTCGCCTGAGCTGTGGAGCAATAAATTCCTCTGTGCGGTTTTGGTTCTTGCCTCTCTTCTTTGTCGCAGTACTAGTTCTTGTCTCAAAGGGCACCGTCTTCATTTAAGCACAGGGGTTTGAAAATGAGTTGATGTCAGGCTGACACAATGTCTCCTTTCTGACCTAAATCTGACCAGCCAGTAAGAGAGGGAACAGACGGAGGGATCCTGGGGGTTAGAACTTCAACGTATACATTTTGAGTGGGCGTAATTCAGTTTATAACACTGCCCTGTGCTCAGAGAATTGATAGGTGACTGGGAGACCAGGCTCAGTAATGGGTAAACTCCAACAGGTAGAGTGGGAAGGACAAGGAATGGGGTCCTAGGGACGGGCAAGCAGTCTAGCCCGGGGAATTTAAGGTCTCTGTGCTGATCTTTCCTCTCCCTGGTGTGCAGTCCTGCTTTATTTCCATGAACGGAGAGAGAATTAAATGTAAGGCTTTCATCCAAGTTAAAAAAAATCAGCTGCACAGATACATGCTGAAGACATTAGCAATGGTGAATGAAGAATCATTACTGTTATTTAGCTTTCTCTGAGGCAGCCATGACTAGATTTTAAGGGTGTACTGACAAATCTATATTTAAGTCCCTGCCTCTACTTTTTGTCAAAGATGCAGATAAATAGGATATCAACAAAAGAAAGCAACCAAAAAGGTAACTGATCCTGCAATAATAGACACCTAAACGTACCAACATAGTGCCAGGCACTGTTCTGAGTGCTCTATGCATATGAACTACCTAATCTTTGCAGTGACCCTAGGATGTAAGCGCTGTCATTATATTCACTATCCAGATGAGGAAGTTGGTACTAAGAGGTTAAAGTAACTTTCCCAGCATCACTAGTAAGCCGCGGGGCTGGGAGGAGAACCCGGGCAGTTTGACTCCAGATTTCTGTACTAGGCTGTCTCCCGTTGAGGAGTTCAGAACTGGAAACTCTTCTAGAGCAATCAGTTTTCTGTTATGTTTCAAGTTACCATATGGAAATATCTTGTGTTTATTCCGTACAAGGCATCAGAGTAGAAGTAGAATCAATGGCTGGGGGGAGTGTTAAGCAGTTTTCAACTCAGTATTATAAAGAATTTTGAAATAATTCAACAAGGGGCCAGGCTACTATAGCAGATATAGTTGATTGCTTATACCTATAACAGCCATTTCCCCCTTCTGTTTGCTTGTAAAACTATTCTTTGTTCAGGGGCCAGTGGGTCTGACTCCAAGGCATGATTCACAGTGGGTCAAGGCTAACTGTGACCTTGGTGTAGGGATGGGCATACGATCCTGTTCTGATGGAGGAGATACCAGGGAAATCTTCTGGGGCCTAGGGAAGGTTTTCCACTTTGGTTCAAGGGGAGAGACCCATAAGGAGAAAGCCTGTGGTGTGCACCCCTTTCTTCTTGCTTTGTTATTATCAGATGAGGAAAAGATAATTAGACCAATGAGGAAAACCATCATTAAGCTCCTATAGGACAGAAAGAGCCTTCCTTGGTGACTCTCTTGAGCCACTAGCCAACCCTGGTGCCACTTACCTTTAGACTTCTCGTTAAGTGACATGTTTCTTAAGTTTGCTGTGTCTTGTGCCTCAAATCATCCTGATGTGGCTGCCTTGGAAGATAATGAGCTTAATGTCCTTGGAGGTATGCAAGTACAACCTAGAGGCCTGCTTCTCAGGAATATTGTAACAGCGGTGCAGGCTTTAGATAGGACTGTTTCTAGAGGACAGTTAAGGTCACTTCCAGCCCTAATAGTGTCTGGTTGCCTAATAGTCTTCATGCCCCTACCAAACCCCAGCCGAAGTCACGCTGTGTGACTCCCCAAGTCTGTACTGAGCAAGGCTGGCAGCCACAGTCGACTTTCCCTATGAGTCACTTGTAGTCTCGGGCCCTGATAAAAAGGCAGAGGCTATGATGTCACGGCTCCTCCAATGACACAGCATCAGGGGACAGCCAGAAATAGGCCTATGGAAGCCTTTGCCACCGGCACTCTCCTGTACTCTGACACAGTGACATTTCTCTTAGCTCAGACACCAGGCTGCTGGAGAACTGGGAGACTGAAATAGACTGGACGTCTTGTCACCCTCCTAGAATTACCCATCTACTCCCACAAAGTTCTGGGGACACCCAAGGTGAAACTCGCCCAGCAGGACATTGAGGACGCGAGTTCCTGATCATGGGGGGCCACTCACAAGAGAAGGCCCTGAGAAAATGTCTTGAATTAGCTTTGTCCTCTATGCGTTGCTGAGATCTGAGTCTGGAAAGTGGTGGAGACTCTGGTGTGTGTCCTCCGGCCTCCTGGCCTGGTGGGTGCTGCCTGCTGCTGAGTGTTGCAGCCAGGCCCTTAGTCACCCCAGCCATCTGATGGAATGCAAAGAAGCTGGAGCCAGGCCTCTGGTGCTTCTGCTTAGAAACAATCTTTTACATAATATTGACAATTGTGGCAGCAGCTAATCTTTGTCGGGATTTTAGAGGATCAACAGATAGTACCTACTTTCTTCCCTAAGTCTAAACCAATTAAGAGATAGATGTAAGAATCAGAGAAATGGATGTCAAAGTGTCAGATGTGTTATTGGTGAAAGCAGGGCTAGAGGATTTGGCTTGGGAAGGAGACAACAATAGGTGCCTTACTACTGTACCCCAGGAAAGAGCTTCCACAGACCAGGTGGGGTGTGCAGCCACAGGCCTCCCCGACAGAGTGGGGATCTCCTTTGTTGAGCCTAATGCGTGCCTGAGAGCAGACCCCCAAGTACCCTTCCAAGTGCACACCCTGATAGGCCTCACCTGTCCCTTGGGCAGTGTAAGGGTAGGAAGGGAGGCCCAAAATGTTAGACCATCTGGAGTCCCTGCACATGGAAGCATGGTGAGTGAGGGCTGTTTCTCCCAACGGTTCTGGCTGAATGCTTAATGTTTGCTACATCCTGTGCCAAGTATCTGCACAGACTATACAGAGTAATTCTCCTTTCAAACCGAGGCCCGGAAAGATGAGGAACTTTCCTGAGGTGACATGGCCAGTGTGTGCTGAGATGAGACCCACATTGAGGTCTGGACCAGGCCAGACCTATCTTGTAAGCACTGTGCTGCAGAGCCTCCCCTCATGACTCTGGCTGGGGTGCTCTCAGGACACAGAGGGACATCGGGTTCTTGATCAGGAGACTTGGGCTCTGGCCCAGGCTCTGCCACTTCTTAGCCCCCACAACTGTGACATCCTCACTTGCAAAATAGGGCTTGCAATACGTTTTCTGAGAAGCTCAGGAAGTCTCTGTGAGGGTCAGGTGAGAGCACAGATGTGCATGGGGACGGGGGGTGGGGAGCAGAGCTCAGAGGGACCCACAGCTCATAAACAGCAGAGCCAGGGTTTGAACCTCAGCACTCAGACTTCAGAATCTGTTGCCCTAGCCACTGGAGCAGGACTGTAGAAGCTTGGGCCCTGAGGAGAGCCCTGAGTTCATATAACATTCTCAGGGGTGTGGTCCAACCACTTGCCTTCCGGTCCTTCAGTTTGGCCACCTGTAAAATGGGAGCACTGGTCCTCGACTTCCTAACCCCTCAGAGGTGCTGCAACACTTACAGGGGAGAAGGTGCAGAAAACGGCTTCTCTGTGTGATGGAGCTACGCAGGGAGATGATGAGTACTACCATGTTTTGTGCGATGTGGACTTGGGGGCAGTGAGTTATTTCTGTGATAAATTTGTCTCTCAGACTCTCATAGACTCGTTCACTTGAAGAATTTAAATGTTGGCAAAGGAAGCTTCGCATCACAGAAACTGGATTATTTCAAATAGAATCCATAATGAAAATCTTCAGCAAATTCAAATAATTCAAATGGAGCCTAGACAATTTCAGATTTGTACTCAGCCTTATGGACATAAGATAAAAATGTCAACTCTACCTGCAGTACTTACATGCATATGTTTTTAATACTGTTCTAAGTGCTTTAACTATATTAATTTATCTAATGTTGGTAATAAACCCATCAGTAGGCATATTATTATCTCCACCGGGGAGCAGAGGCTCAGAGAAGGTGAAATGGCATGCCCAGGGCCTCACAGCTTGTGAGCAGCAGAACCAGGATTTGAACTTGAACCTAAGCAGTCCGACTTCAAAATCTATTGTCTTAACCACTAGAGCAGGACTTTAGAAGCCTAATCCTGGCCTTCAAACAGCGCACAGAACAGCTTACAGACTAGTTGAGAGGCAAGAGTTACACAGATGATAGATGAGTCAGAAAGCAATACCAGGCTTTGCTGTATTGAATGACACTCGACTAGAACTTCAAAAGGACTCGAACACAGTCCTGGAAGTGGTGGGGACCGGTGGTGTCTGACCTGAGCCTTTTGGGTGGTAGGATTTGAACAGACAGGTAAAGTGATGGGGCTGTCCCCGTGCCACTTGGCCCTGTCTAAAGGGACTCATTCCTCCAGAAAGCACTGGCTAAAAAATACCACTGAACAAAGAAAATAAATATGTAGGATAAAATAAGGCAGCCCTAGGAACAAACAAAGGACACTATTCCAGACCACTTACTAATCATGTGCTAACCGGTGCCTCCGAGTCTTCCTTTGTGAAATGCAGGTAGTAATTCCTGTATTGCTTTCCTCACAAAGTAAAACTCATTTTGAAAATCATAAAGCACTGTGTCCATTTTCAATGGGGTAATATTTTTAAAATATCCCTATTTTTACCTTTTGTCTTTCCAGTTACTTGAGCTTCTCCCTAATTAGCTGGAGGTATCTTTTGCTTAGAGAAGAAAAGGGGAGTTTAGGAATGGCAGAGGTGGGGGTACAAGGAAAGGAACATCCATAAGGAACCTGGCTAGAATCTTGAGAGGGAATTGCCTCGATTCCTTTAGCTGCCTGTGTAGCGCGTCAAGGGCACACTTCAGCTAAGGGAGGTCTCGGCAGGAAGGCCAAGTGGGAGAGCCTGCCCTGTCTGGCTTCAAAGGCAGTGGGAAGCAGAAGGAGAGAGAAGGGAGTCGGAGGACAGAACAGAGGGACATGGCCCTAATTTTCTCATCCCTGCGTTGGCTTTGGCCCAGGCAGCAGGCAGCTCATTAGATAAATTAGGGCAAGACTGAGGGTAGATTTGCTTCTTCACCAGCCTAGGGCACGAGATGGACCTGCCAGGCCCACGTAGTGTAGGTTGGTCCCAGAAATGTCTGAGAGTGCGTTTGGGGTCTTGCCAGAGTGAGTTCCGGTGGTTGGGACAGGCTGGCCCTGCAGTACAAACGGCAGTTCAGACCCACTAGGTGGGGAGCGTGGCGTTCCAGCTGAAGCGCAGAGAAGTCCATGCTGCCAGCAGTGGGGGAGGTGAGGCCCAGATAGTCCCCAGCCTGTGCTCTGGTTGAGGCAAGAGAGCAAATGAGAGGAAATGTCGTGCCAGCTTCCACAGCTGCTGTGCAGAGCAGAGGGGCGAGCAGAAGCCAGGCGGACAAAGGATAGGATCCCCGGACAAGGATGGACGGCCGTTCCTCCACCCCTGCTTATCACCGTGGATGCTTGTAAATCACACCCTGTTCTCCCCACACTCTTCTTATACCCAGAATTCATCTCGGTGGAGAAGCAGGGACAGGTTATTTGAGAGATTAAAAAGAATTCTTATTCTAGGGAGACTGACACTACCTAAAGTGACAATTTAGATAAGAGATAGAATTTAAACTACATTGATCATTTCGTTCATTTTTCTACTAACTGTCAGATGGAAGTTACAGACAAATGAAAGTTCAGTAACAGGCAAAATGAGTTCATTTTCCGTCTTCATCCAGGTCGAAGCATGAACAGAATTGTGTGATCCGATTACATATCACGCTATTGTTGCGAAGCCTTCCTGCCTGAGAATAACAGTCTAAGTATCGCATTTTTAAGTATTTGAGGGACATCAACCTTTGACTGAAATGAGATAATGTATGTGAAGTTTCCTGGCACACATCAAGTGCTAGGTGAATATTCATCTTCTTCACGGTGTTTGGGGTCAATATCAGGATGCACAACAGCTCTGTTTTCGGATCAGGGCTCCTAGTCCTGCTCTCAGAGCCCCAGCGCTGGGCGGGCTGGACCCAGGGCAGCTTTTCCTCTGTGTCCAGAGCAGCGATTCCTGGACCTGGGTCTGCATCAGCATCGCCTGTGCCGCTTATTTAAAAATGCACGTTATTTCTTCTCTGTTTCCCCTTGTGATTAAGGGTTCAGTATTTCTGGGGAGGTGCCGAGGCATCTTTTGAAAACTATTAAAAAATCAGCTCAGGTGGCATTGCAAATCCCAAGGGACACTGCGGTCCACCTTCAGGTATTTATTTCCTTTTCTGTTGTTGACTCACTTAGGGTGGGCTAGAGAAAATCACGTTTATTTATTTATTTTCTGTTTTGTCGGTACAAAGCTCTGTGTCTGGCCAGCTTCACTTCTGTCAATTCCCTAAATTCCCAAAGAAAACAGATGTAAGGCCTGACGAGCTTTTTGTTGGCCCAGGTCAGAGAAGATGGCATCTCTGCTTTACTTCAGCAGAACAGAGGCCTGCGTGCTAAGAACAAAGATTAGGCGCCAGGGGAACGCCTCAGTGTGGACGGAATCATTTTCTCGTTTTCTCTCTCCTGCCATTCCCGTTTTCGGGTCCCAGAGGCGCACGGCTCCCATTAACTCTCCAACAGAGGATTCTTACTGCAGCACAAACTGCAAAGCAGGCAAGGTGCGTGCCGCAGTTCCCGTAAGAACAATCTCCTTTCTTTGGGGGGTCCCAGCCCTTTGATCCCACCTATGCCCCTGCTTTTCAGGTGCTGTTGCCTCCATGTGGCCTCCCTGGCACTGAGTCAGCATTTTCTGTTGGCCACCTGGCCAAGTGGTGCCCTGGGTGAGCCTGGCAACCAGCCATTGTGCTGCACGTAATGGTTCCAGTAAAACATGGTTGATTAGCATAGAAATCTCCATGAGGCTTTCTATTCTAATTTGGCTGTTAGAATTCTGGTCCCTCTCGGAGGTCACGCTAACCTAGTTAAGGCTCTTGGAGAAAATGCTGTCGTTCCAGCTCATTGCATTTGCATTAAAATATATTGTCCTTCAGCTGACACGCTAACCAGCCACCCATCATCTGCAACTTTGTGCAGAACCTGAACTGCGGGGCATCATCCGTTATTTACGTTGGGATCCGGGAAGCTCAGTGAAAATGTCTGATGGGCACCAAGACATTAAGGTCCTCAGAGTTCTAGCTGTGTGTGCTTCACTCCAGATAAACTGGAAAGATTTTGATGAAGAGCAGATTACTGCAAAGTGCAAGGACGCTAACTGCTGTGCCGGTGTCGTATCCTGTAGAGATAGCGTGGCACTGTGAGAGCACGAAGGCAGCGTCAGACTGCCTGGTGGAAATTCCTGCTCTAGCCCTGGCCAGGTGCTCAGCTGGTTGGAGTGTAGTCCCGCTACACCAAGGTTGCAGGTTCGATCCCCAGTCAGGGCGCATATAGGACTCAACCAAGGAATGTAGGAATGAGTAGAGCAACAAAAATTGATGTTTCTCTCTCTCCATTCCTCTCTCTCTCTCTCAAATCAATAAATAAAAATTAAAGAAAAAAGAAATTCCTACTCTACTACATAGGAAGTTTGGGAATTTGGGCGAGTTATTTAGCTTTTTTGTGCTACAGTGTGTACAAAACAGGAGTGACAACAGAATAGTATGCATTTCACTGGGTTGTCATGAGGCTCAGATGAGACCATCCCTACTGAGTAATATGTTACATGTGCTCAATCAATTTAGCTATTAGTCTTAATTATTAATATTATATATGCTCAATCAGTGTTTACTTTTTTTTGTCAATAATGATAACAAGCCTACAACGTGGTTACTTCTTCATGTGTCTCATTGATATCATTCTTAGAACTCTATTTGAGAAAAGATGTCTAGGTCTGGGCTTAGTACAGTATATGAGAAGGGAGATTGCTACCACTGCCAAGATCACATTCCTGAGAGAGAGCCTTCAAGGTGATGCGTACCCATCACTGCAGGTCCAAGAAGAGGGGGAGAGATCACTTTTTTAGGATGTTTTAGGTCTCGTAATTGACTGGGAAGTTATACATCGCTTAGAACAATACTTGAAACCATATAATAAGCATGTCATAGTGTTATTTCTATTATTAGTAGTAGTGGTAATATAATTTTCATCTTTATGTACTTGTATTACCTTGCTTAAACCTCATGACAACCTAGTGAAAAAGGCACTGTGATTATTCAACATTACTGATGAGGAAATCAAAGCTTAGAGAAGTTTGGTGACTTCCCCAAGGTCACATACTGTGTGTTGCCGTGTGTAATGCACACCCACAGTTTGTGCACATTGTACACAGGATTATTAGACCCATTATTATAGCCCTGGTATGTAATCATTGTACCCATGTATAATGTGCATCCTTATTTTTCTGTCAAAAATTTGAGCCAAAAAGTGCTCATTACACATGGCAAAATTTGGTAGTTTATATTACAGAACTATGAAATAAAGCAACTACGTTGGCTCTTTTTGAATTTTTGTTTGCTTAATATGACTTGATATAGCCTGTGTCTCTCAAAGTAATCACAGAGCTATGAAAAATGTGTTCCAAATTATATTCTTCTTTTAAGGGAGATTTGGGCCTGTTAGATATTGAGTGATGGGCAGTGAGTTTTGAAGGTCCTTGTATATATGTCCCAATGAACTGAATGTTTGTGTCCCAAAGTTCTTACGTTGAATTCCTAACCCCCCATGTGATGGAATTTGAAGATGTAGGGCCTTTGGGAGGTGATGAGGTTGTAGGGGTGCAGTGCTCACAAACGGGATTAGTGCCCTCGTCAAAAGAGAGCCCAGAGTTCTTCCTTGCCCGTTCTGCTATGTGGGGTTACAGCAAGAAGGCAGCCAGCCTTCTATGAACGGGGACCCTGCTTACTCTCAGCAGATAGCAGATCCGTGCTAACTTGACCCGGAACTTCCCAGCCTCCAGAACTGTGAGAAGGAAATGTGTGCTGCTTAAGCCAGCTCAGTCTGCTGCATTGTCATTATGGCAGGCGGAACGGACTAAGGCGCGTATCCATGGAAGGAAAGGGGTCACAGCCTTTGGCCCCTAGGAATTCCTTATGGTTGAGCTACTGCTCATTGTTTTATGGCCGTGAGCTGTTATCTGCTTCACTCCCAGGCTTTAGACAAGACTGTGTCTAATTTTTCCTCAAGAAAAATCTGATTTTAAAATATTCTTTAAGAAAAGAAGCCTCTATATCCTCCCTTTATAAATGAGACTGAAAAAAAAGGTCAGAGTTGGAAGAAGCTGTAGAGACCATTTCAACCAACTCCTTCATTTTGTATTTGAGAGAGATGGGGACGGGAGGGGATAGGAATTGCCAGTTCTTTTTATTAATTACTATACAGCGTGGTGGCTAAGAATGTGGACTCTGCAGCCAGGCGGACTGGGTTTGAGTCAGGTCTGCTACTTCCTAGCTGCTTAACGTCTTTGTGAGTTGGTGACCTTATCTGTGAAACAGTGGTGACAGTAAGACTCACTCCATAGGTCGCGGTGAGGATCAAGCGAACTACTATGCAAAGCACTTGGAACAGAGGCTGCTCAGAGTAAACTACATACAGGGCTTCCCTGTCTTGTTCTGGTCAGCACTAGGATTTGCGTCTTAGGTTGCTCGACTCCCTGTCTAGTGCTCCTTTACATTTTCCCTCAATTCCCTTCCATCAAGATCTTTGTATCTAGCTGAGTTTCATCCCACCTCAGTTTGACGCATGCCCACTTGTTCTGTCTGCAGTCTGAATATATGTGTCTGCCAATGTCTTCCTGGACGTGACCTTCACACATTATGACCATAGGACTCTGAGGTCACACAGACCTGGGACTGAGTTCCAACTTCACCGCATACAGTCTGCCTCCTTGTCCCTCTGTTAGTTACCAGTCCTATGGGTTTCTGTGGCTTTCAGACTTACTCCTCACACCTTGGAGTCATGGGGTTGCTCACATGCTTTACCTATGAGCTGGGGGCTTGGTGAAGGCAAAGACTGTGCCTAATGCTCTCTTCTTCCTCCCCACCCCTCCAGGTAGAGGCCCGGCTCTGGCTGAGCCGGCGTAGTAAGTGCTCAGTAAACATTAAATGAGTTGGGTTGCGTACCTGCTGCAGAAAGCAGGCGAAAGAGTAGGGGCAGGGCTGGGGCAAGATCCTGCAGCACCTGGGATTTGAGTCACGTTCAGCTTTTAGTGTTTAGGCAATGAGCCCAAGACCATTTTGGAAGCCATATCCTTTGTCTCCAAAAAAGGCGGAAAGGACGAGAACTAGGACATTGTATCTCAAAGTGTGGGGAAGATACAGAGATATTTCAAGAATAAACTATGATGAATTACATTGAATCATGAAGTGAGGCAATTATTCTCTTTTCAGTTCTCTCTCAATCCATCTGATTATTTCAAGGAGACCTTCTCAATTGGGTGCTAGTATTTTAACACCTCTCTACCACTTTCTGAAGTACCTTTTTAACGAAGAGAAAACACACGTCAGGCTCAGAGCCTTGGCAGGTATATTGGTTATCGATTGCCATATTAATGTATGTAGCAGACATTCAACAAACGTCAGTGCCTTTCAACAATAAATCTTTGTTTAGCTCGGAAGACTGGATTTGCTCTCAAGTTTAGCAGTTAGATTCTCGGCTGCCTCTTGGCTGAGGCAGCAGGGCTCTGCTCTATACATTTCTGAAATGCTTCCATCAGACCACCCTGGGCACACTCTCATGGCGGAAGAGCGATCCCAGGCCCAGAGCTTTTCATGACTTTGCAAGTGCCAAGTCTAGTAACAGCATTGGCCAGAGCAAGTTCTGTGCTGAATTCAGAATCCGGGCAGGGAGGAAAGGGCTCTGTCTTGGTGGTCACAGTGACTCAAAGTCATGTGTCAAAGAGGCCTGGGTACAGGCAGGGATGACAGACCCATTAACGGTCTTAGTGTACCCACTACAGCCGGCAAGATTGTCCAGCTAGAATTTAATAGGATGTCTTTTAAATTTTATTTTCTTAAACTGTCTCTTTGTGGCAAGTGATACAAGTTTTTCATTATGGTAGTAATATAAAGTTTTCTTGTAAAACATTTTTTTATCCTACCCGAGGACATCTTTTCCTGTCTTTTAGAGAGAGAGAGAAAGGAGGAGAGGGAGTGAGAACATTGGTGTGAGAAAGAGGCGCTGACCTGTTGCCTACTATATGCCCCTGACCAGGGCTTGAACCCACAGCCTTTTGGTGTGTGGGACGGTGCTCCAACCAACTGAATCACACGGAGCAGGGCTAAAAAAAATTTTAACAAATTTATTTGAGACAGATTAAGTGGTTATAATGAAAAAGTCTTTTTTGAAAAATAGTCCATATGATACCCAGGCAGGGCAAAAGTCACCAAACGAAGGAAGTGACAAGTATGGAAATCTCTGAACCAGGGTGATTGCCGGGACCATGAGCATGGGATGCATATGAGATGTTGCAGATTCAGCAAAGTAAGTTGAATAACGACATGGCTTCAGCTGAGTTTGGTTAAATAATCACGTATCAAGTGTGAACAACCTTCCTGACACATGGACAGAAGCCAGAGATACAAAGATAAAAAACTGGAGGTCCTTGTCCTAAAGAAGTTCGTAATCTAGTGAGTGATAGACACATCACAGCTAGCTCAGACACTCTGAGGTCAACTGTATATTTAGTCCATGTGCCCTGGGTGCCTACAGAAAGGGTGCTAAATGTAGGCTGGGGAGTGGGCCTTTGGGAGGGGCACCCAGCAAGCTTCCTGGAGGGGGCTCTAAAATGAATAGAGGTTTCCCTGGTAAGAAGGGGGAACAAAGGCATGGAGAGCACGAAATTCTCTTTGGGAATGTTCATTCTTACCGAAGCAAGGTGTTTGGGACAGGGGATGAGACGGAGGGTTTGGAGGCAGCTGGGTAGTAGACAGCTCTGTCTGCAAAGCTAAACAGCTTAGGGTTTCCTCTGTTAGGAACAACTGGGGGTCAGGGACGTTCTCAGCAGGAAGAGATGTGTGTGTGTGTGTGTGTGTGTGTGTGTGTGTGTCTATATGTAAACATACACATTTATAGACATGTATGTATATGTATAAGATATACACACACATCTGCCCGGTAGTTTTGTAGCTTCCGTTTGCAAACCTTCAGTGATAGGGTCTCATTATTCTACAGTTGAGCCTCTTATAGTCCTGGTTTTCCCGGATGAAAAAGAAAGACTTGAAGGGCACAAAACTGGCAATGGGGATTGTGTCAGTGACCTAGGCAAGTGACACAGAGGGGCTGAAAGCAGTAGGGAGCGTCTAGATGTAAAGACAGAGGAGTGAACATCTTTGGTTAATGCTAAGAGCTGTAAAAATGTGAATTGCGGTTGTGCCCACTTTGGAGTCCAAACTTACCGCATAAACGACTCTCAAACCACAGAAGTATCTATTTTCCCCTTGTAACTGGACAAAGCAATGCTGACACCCAGTGGCTGGTTCAGATTACTCACAGCTCCTAGAGGATCCCGAGGGAATCGGCAGTCCCAACCTCAGCCGTCACAGCATCCCAGGATCCTCAGCTGAAAGGGCAAGTCTAAATTCAGCTAGAAACGGCTGGCCATGTGATGTGTTTGGCTCCACACAAAGGATGGTTCCCAGAGAGTTTAATGCAGACAAAAGAGCTAAATTAAACCTGCAGATGAGAACAGCATTGCATCAAAGTCAGTCCCTTCTAAAGCAGAAGCAAAAGCAATTACCCTCAGAGTTCCTTGGAGAGCTCTTATCCAAAGCTCCGATACAAAAATGGAATATTTAAAGGTCAGGTTCTCAGTCAAATCAATAAATATTCTGTTTGTATGGCTGTGTCCCAGACTCCCTGCTTCGGACGGGAGCTACTCAGCCCTTGCTCTGACAGAGTCAGGACATGTTAGAGCACCAAGGCACTTGGCAGATCGGATGGGAAAACAGGTCCAGGGAGGGGAGGTGAATTTCCCAAGGTCTCAGAGCAAACCGATAGCAGAAAGGAAGTACCAGTGTGCTTCCTGTCTGGCCAGACTTGATGGCTGGAGCTCCTGAAGCCATTCCGGACCATGTGATGAGGGCTGTGTTCTAAAAATGGTGGAGAAGAAAGAGGGAAGGAGTCTGAGTCATGGACAAATTCAGGGAGCTGCCATTGCTTCTCTGGACTGCAGACCTTCACATTTTTAAGAATCCTCATTCACTTTTGCCTCAGTCCATTTGGGCTGCTATAACAAGCATATCCTAGACTGGGTGAGTTGAATGACAAGCGTCTATTTCTCATAGTTCTGGAGGCCGGGAAGCCCAAGTTCAAGGTGCTGGCAGAGTCAGTGTCTAGTGAGGGCCTGTTTCCTGGTTCCTAGACAGCCTTCTTCTTGCTGAGTCCTCCCGTGGTGGAAAGGGGTGAGAGAGCTCTTTGGGGTTCCTTTTATAAGGGCACGAATCCCATTCATGAGCGCTCCGCCCTCACAACCTCATTACCTCCCTAGGCTCCACCTTCTACTACTATCACACTGGGGGTTCGAATTTCATCGTATGAATTCTGGGGGGAAGGAAATATTGAACTTCAGTTACCATCGGTGTGTTGTTGCTGCCCGGCATTGACTTGACACCACTATTTGAATATCACAGAGAAGGGTCTTCTCTACACATGTTCATTTTCCCACACTATCCTCATCTTAGTAAATGACACCTCCATCCATTGCACAAACCAGAAATAGAGGAAGTATCTTTGATGTCTCCCTTTTTTGTGTCTTCATAACTAACGCATCACAAGGCTTGAATATATGACTTCCTAGATATCCCTTATATTAGTCTGCCCCCCATGACTTAATGACCCCCCTGCCGTTGCTCCATGCCTTCCTGCTTGGTTTTCTCTATAGCACGTCTTACCCCCTGACACGTGTTTCACTGGTTTGCTTAATGTCTCTTTCTACCCTATCAGAACGTTAGCTTCTGTCTGCCCTGGTTATGTCCCACTGCTCCTTCCTCAAATGCACATCCTATATTGTACTTTATCATTTTCTTTGTAGTGCCTATCAGCATCTGAAATTATATCTATTTGTCTACTTATGAGAATGGAAACCTTGCCTTTCTTGCATATGGTTGTTGGCTATTTTAGCAAGACAAGAATTTTATCTGCTTGGTCCACTCCTGCATCCCCAGTACTTAGACCAGTGCCTCGTATAAACTAGACGCTCAGAAAACGCTTGTTGAGTAAGTGAACGTGCACCTAAAGGTCCTGTAGTTCTTGGGTTGTGGCAGCCTCGGTTGGGATGTGTAGTGTTAGCAAGTGCCTGGGTATTGCCTAGAACTCAACTACCTGTGCCTTGAAACCTTTGTGCTTTATAACTCTGAAAGCCAATGTTCCCTATGGCAAGGGCTGAAAAAGGTGATCCGGTCTGCTAGAGAAAAAAATTATTTGTTTTAAACCTGGTTTCAGAAAAGGGAGACATCATACCTGGAAGATGTTGTCTCAGGCTAACCTGGTCTGCTCCCTTTATTTTCTGCCACTTTCCTTTAGAGGCCACACTTGCAAGGAGAATGGTTAGTTATTG
This sequence comes from Macrotus californicus, assembly GCA_007922815.1. Taxonomy (NCBI): domain Eukaryota; kingdom Metazoa; phylum Chordata; class Mammalia; order Chiroptera; family Phyllostomidae; genus Macrotus; species Macrotus californicus. Next base: position 53,693 of record VMDR010002588.1, read on the forward strand.
GCTCATGACATGGTTTAGCTGGTTCTTGACGGAGTCCATTTATTTACTCGAAAAGCAACGACCTGCTCCATTCGAGGCACTGGGAGGGAAGTGGATGGACGGTCTCCTGCTAGCGGCTAAGTTCATTCCTGCCCCCGCCTTTGATTTCCTCGTGTAGCAGCAGGCATGAGCTTGCCCTCTCCCTCTCTCCCTCTCTCCCTTTTTCCTTCATCCCCCACTGGTTTAATAGATAAGGTTTATTTTCACTCCACAACAACCTGACATTAGTGTTCCTGGTCAGCCCGAGGATGCCTCTGAGATTATTTAGAGACCCAGACACCTTCTTCTCTCTTGTAACTCGGAGCTCTTTTAGGGCCTCAGGGACCTTTGTAAATGGGGAAAGAACAGGAAGGATCATGCACAGCAGGTTTTTAAAAGTCAAGTGCATGATCTCTTTGGAGTGTGAGTTATATAGCATCTTGCCCTGCCTAAGACCCATTTGCGGTAGAATAAATCCCAGACTTTCATGGTGGCCAACAACATCCTACAGGCTTAGACCCTGCCTACCTCTTTGATGTTATCTCACACAGTTCCTCCAGCGGTACTCCCTCTGCTCCAAAACACACAGGTTTTTTCCTGGTTCCTTACTCTACTAAGCTTTGATCTGCCTCAAGGCTTCTGGGATTTTTGGCCTCTCTGCATGGATGCTCCCACTCAGCATGGCTGGCTGCTTCTCTCGATTCAGTGGAATTCAGCCTAGAAGGGTCCTCTCCACCTGCCCTTGTTAGTGCCCCCTCACCCCTTTCTCAAAGATACTCTATCTTGTTATACTCTTTATAGTCTTTTATCTTCTTTGTAACACTCCTCAGTGTCTGAAATGATCATGTATTTGTTTATTCATGAGAGTAAGTCTGCATGTGTTGTACATGACTGTCCATCCCTGTAGCTCAGGATGGCACCCTGATACGTGTACAGTTAGTACATATCTACTGAGTACTCACCACGAGGCAAGCACTCCTTTTAAGAGCTACACAGGGATTAACTCATTTAAGTCTCACACACACACAAATAAATCTATCTCATTTTAAAAAAGTTGAAGCCCAGAGAGGCCAGGTAACTTGTATAGGATTACACAGGCAATAAATTGTAAACTCGAAATTCTGATACTGTGACCTTGACCACTGTCTCATATCACCTCCCCCCTGGCCCACCCTCTCCACCCCGCCATCGGAATCCCAGTTTTACTGGAACAGAATTTGGTGTCCTCTGATCACCTCACCACCGTGAGATGCTCTGTGACATTTCTTCGGGGCTTTCCTCAATTTTCATGAGCATTCTGGGGTGGGCACCCACTTCCTCTGGAGTGCACACACTTCCTAGGGAATGTTAATTTTCCCCTCATAGGGATATACAGCCTGCCTCCCTGTAGCTTCTCCCCAAAAGTTCCGTTTTCACCTGCTCAGCCCTCTGAGCACCAGGGAAGCCCTCAGCAGTGGCAAGGCCTTCCTCCCGACTCTTCTTCCAGGTAAATAGTGCAAGGTTCTCCGGGGGCATGGTGTGTCTTCCTTACCTTGCAAGGAAGTGCAAAGTCTGTCTGGGCAATGTATGGGAGAACCCATTCTTGCTCCTGTGCCTCTTTTGGACAGCTGTGGACCATGAGTTAGTGGGGTTTCTAAACCCATCACATCTGATCTCTCTGAATCTCACCTCACAGCCAGGATGGTATAACAAAAAGCCCCCATGGCACAAAGGCAGTTCCTCCCCAGGAGTCTGAGCTGTTACCTGCTGCTCCTTGGATGATGCTATTAGCATTACTTACAGCTCCCGTTCCTCCTACACAGCTTGAAATCACAAGCATGGGAGAGACTGATAAAGAAACTGGCTTATATATGCCTTTCCTTTCATTGCTGATAGGCTTGTCCCTTGTGGGTTTCTTGCTGAATAATGGAATTGTAAAGCGAGGAGGAAAATTATCATGGGGTCAGGGAGTATGGAGATCCATTGTGATAGACTATCTGGAGGTTACTGATTCAGGGCTGAATAAAACGTCTTCCAGAGAGGAGGAGGGGGAGAGGGCAGAGGAGAGGGGAAGACCCGGCAACATGGTACAGGGGAGACTGGCTGATCTGCGTAAAAATACCCGCTCTGTGTATTTGTTTGTGACTCAGGCAAGCTACTTTACTTCTCTGAGCCTCTTAAAAACGGGGAGACAGTCCCTAGCTGACCCCGCTGGTGTAAGGTTTAACTACACTTTTGTGTTCTGCGTGCCATAGGTCCTCCACACACGTTACTTCGGATCAATTGGACTCAACTGAGGTTTCTTTTATTTGTTAAAAGTCTATGTCCACAGGATTTAAATCTCTCTTCCAGGCATCTGAGCAAATCTGCCTGTTAAATAAGGTAGCGCCGTGGTGAGGCTGAAGAATTTCTAGTAATGGCAACTGAACATGCTGAGCGCTGCTCACTTTTGCAAAATGCTTTCTGATGTGCTATTTCGTTTCATTCTTGTGACAGCCCGATGAAGTAAAGATAGTAATTTTACATTTTGCACATGAGGAAACTAGGACACAGAGGTCACTTAACTTGCCCAAGATCCCAGTTAGGGAGTGACTGGTCAGCGCTGCAGCCCAGCAGCCCTGGACCAGGACCCTGCCTTGCGCTCCGGTCCTCTGATGGTAAATGCTGTTCAAGCTTTCCTTCATTGAACATCGGGTCCCTTGCTGGACTTGTATGAATTAACCTAATCTTACTAGTGTCTGCATCTTCCAGGCTAATGTCTGGCACAGAAGAGGCATCAAATAGGTGTTTATAGCCTTTTAAAAGTTTTATGCAAATATGGATAGTAAACAAATTCTGCAGGAATGGAGGTTAATGGGCCCAGTGTATTAAATAAGATAGCTAATGAGTGAGCCCTTCCCCACCCATGTCAGACCTTGCAAAGGTTATATTCAATACCTAGCCCCATTCTTAGCTTACCTTAGCCTTGGACCTGGAACATTAAAACTACTGTGAGAACAATTACGGGAAAAAATAAAGTAGCTGGTCCAGAGAATGAGTTTTATAAATAAAGGGAGAGAAATGCTGTGAGGGTCAGACATGCCTTAGGAGAGCAGCATGTTGTCGTGGCAAGGCAGTAAGGGTGCGGGGGCAATTTCTGATGCAAGCCGTATGGATCTTTATGGACTATATGTCTTTATCTGTCCATGACTCTAAGGCAGCCGATCCACCCCCTACACTGTGTGGCTAGCATGAATGACAAGACTTCCAGTCACCCCTTGATTTATTATCTTTCCTTACCTTTCTCTCCTTACCCTTCCTGCCCTTTGCATCCTTTCCTATTCCTTGCCTCCAGAGCTCCTGACCCCCTGCCTCATCTCCCATTCCTGGTCTCCTTCTTCAGCCTGACCCTTGAGAGACTACTCTGGTTCTGACTGCTGACTTCCCTTGTTGATTAGGATGAATTCTGTTTTTTGGTGTTTTTTTTCTTCCTGGCTGCCCTGAGAAACACACACTCACATGAAAATAATGCCCTTCAATTAGCCTCATTTCTCCAAATAAGAATTGACCCTAGGGAGTCTTTTATTTCTGATGTGTTTCTATTCATTCATCTCTGTATTTATTCATTCCATCTTAGTCTGGTTGAGCTGCTATCACAAAGTACCATAGACTAAGTGGCTTATAAACAACAGAAATTTATTTCTCACAGTTCTGGAGGCTGTGAGTCTGAGACCAGCATGCCAGGATGGTGGAATTCTGGTGCGGACTCTTTTCTGGGTTGCAGACTGCCATCTTCTCAATGTAAGCTTGCGTGACCAAAGGGGGTAAGAGAGCTTTCTTGGGCCACTTTTATAAGGGTGCTAATTCCATCCTAAAGGCCCTACCCTCCTCATACCATCACCTTGGTGGTCAGGATTTCAACACATAAATTTTGGGAGGACACAAATGTTCAGCCTATGATACTTTTCTTTAATCAACCAGTACATACTGAGTATCACCTCCTGGCTGGGCACACCAGTGCTAGAATGCCAAGTGACTAGGGCACAGTCCTTGGCCATGGAGCACAGCATATAGGGTGATGTGCTATGTAGCATGGTGGTTAAGAGTATGTGGGCAGATCTGCTTTTCCAACACACACAGCTCTGCCACTTGCTGGGTTAATAACCTTTGTTACTTTGGTGAAGGTGTTTAACCTGTCTGAGCTTGTTTCTGCCTTTGTAAAATGGATATATTGCCTTGTAGAATTCCTGTGCTACTAAGTAAAACACATTAACACTTATTAAGCATTCCACCGGTGCTGGATGTTGTTTTTATTAGTTAGGGACAAATAAGTAAAAGGTCGTTAGAATATAGTGTGATCAATGCAATGATAGGGGAAGTATAGGAGACACTTACCCAGGTTTCAGAAAGCTTTCTGGAGGAAGTGACAGCCCAGCCAACACCTTATGAGAGAGCATGAGCAGTGATGTTAAAGCAAAATGGAGCATTCCAGGGCCAGGAAGAACATGTGTGAAGGCCTGGACGGGAGAAGCCGCATGCGATCTGCATGTAGGTTAGTCAGTATGGCTTGAGAACAATTTTGAGAATCAGCGGTAAAAGTTGAGGCCAGTACCCTTTATTTCTTTTTCTTGATTCTCCTCTTCCTCCTGCCCCTTCCCAGGCTACGGCCCCATGTCTTTATCCTACTTTTTTCTCTTTGCGCAGCTGTGATTTGCTAGGGGCAAAGGATGCCCAAGAGAAAGTTCCTTCCCCTGGGTGACTTACTTACAGAACTGCTGATGCAGGTGCCCCATGGAAAACTTGGAGCCATATTCTATTTAGAGACATTTCAGCCTTACACAGCAGATCCGGCCACTGCGGCTTGCCTCATTACCCATTAAGGGGACGTCTGCATGGAAAGAAATGGTTTCTTCACCTTGTTCCCCAGGCAGATTTGTCCTGCAGTGGCCAGTTTGGGAGTGAGCAAGAGGTCACTGAGATGGACTTCCAACTTGCCCCTGGTAGGAGCATGGAATGTCTAGCAGGGGGACACTTTATGGACCACTTCTACTTTACTGTCACATGGAAGGCTGAAAATTCCACCCCTAGACCCCAGGAGTGATAGGATGTAAGAGATGAGTGGGACTGGTGGGATGAGAGTGACAGTGATGTTGACAGTGGGGGAGAGAGAGGCTTTGCCAAGTTGTTTGGATATGCCTCTCTGACCTACCATCTGACCTACGGCAAATGTGTGGCATGTCTGCCTTTATTCCTCCCTTATGTATGCGTGACAAGAGGCAGCTCCTAGGTTCCTTTACGTTGGCCCCAAGTGGGATACACAGTCTTGTGTGGAAGGGAGTTCCCTGACAGCGGAGAAGTTCAAGCTGTGCTGGGCACTCAAACATCAGGAAGATGTGTCTACTAGATTATCTCCAATTGCTGTGTTAGCTTCATCTCTAAACATGATTTGTTATAGGGATCATTATCCTGTTTTATGGGCTGGAGAGCATTTTCATGTAAATTATATGATTTGACCTTCACAAAAGATTTGTCCTATTCCCATTTTACAGATGAGCAAACAGACCTCAGGAGCCCAATCCTTTCTGGCCATGCTGGAACTATGATACATAGCTTATGGTCCCGCAAGGAGTGCTCTTCCTATGGGGATTACCTGTGTGTGTTGATTCAGCTTACGAATCAGAAATGATGGGACAGTGCTTGACAGCTTCTTTGTGCCCTAGTATCCCTGACTGTTATTTTTTGATAGAGCCGCTATTGTACCAGCTCTGGTTTTCTATTCCAATGCCTATGTTTTCTGCTACTTTTTGACATTTTTTTCACATTTAAAATGTATACACATACATATATGTATACACGTATGCATATTTCCTCTCAACAAGTTACCAGGCACATTGACTGGTGGATCTAAGAGTTGTTCCTAAGGGTCCAAAGGTTTCAGGAGTATTAACAAGATGTCTGGAGAGTTACATTGTTGTGACACTTCCCATACTGGTACTCCAGCATCCCCTTTATCTATCTAATTTTAGTCCATTCTTCCAGGTCCAGCCTAAATCTCACCTTCTCTTAGAAGGCTTAGGTAACCTTCTCAGGTCATGGAGTTTTCTGCCTTAATTGATCACCTGTAGCATCTACTGAGTATTATCTTCCTTTTGACTCATGTAAATTCTATTTAAAAATTACTTTACATTTGTAAGTTACCTGTTGCTGCTTAGACTGTGAAATCCTCAAATGTGTGTTTTCCCTTCCATTATAAACCCTAAAACTCTTGCCACCGTGTTGGGTACCAGGAATGTTGAATAAACTACTTGATGACTTTGAATTTGCCTCTGTGGGCTTCAGTCTTCCCGTCGACAACATGTGAAAACATATTTTCGATTTGCTCTAAAAAAGCAGAAGCTGCTAATAGCTTTGGTTCAAGGACCCAGTGACCTTGAATTTGAACCTCGGCTCTGCCACTTTCTAGAAATGTGACCTTGACAAAGTTTCTTTACCCCTCCAGGCCTTATTTGTAGAGCAGGGATCATGCCAGTATTTGTACTGAAACGACAACATGAAGGTTGAATGGAGTCGTGAGATTTTCGAGCCCAGTGCCCGGCACATCATTAAAGCACAGGCAATGTTAGCAGTTATTGTAAATGTTGTTGTTATTTTTCTTACCACAGGCCTTGTCAGAGAGAATGCCCTGGATTTTTAAAAATGGTTTGGAGCTCTGACTCCAGGGACATATACTAGTAAATCAGGAGCCCTATTTTAGGTACGTGCATATACATTTATGTGCTCGCACTTATTTATTTATACCTAGCCTTGTCCTAAACAAGGATTTAAGGCAGTTTATTAGCATGCAGAGCACACAGCAAAGTAAAGTAAATCTTAAAATAAGAAAAATGATGCACAAGGAAAACCAAGGAAGAGAAAAACAAAACTTAGAAACGAGGGTGGCATTTGAATGACATGCCATGAGATATTTTAACTCTGATGGCGGTGAGCTACAAACCTGATCTTAAATTTCTGAGGAGCAAAGAGTAGAACAAAATCAGTTACCCAATTTACAGGGCACAGAGAGTAAAAACAGTCAAGCTACTTATGAGAAGGGTTAGGATTTTTCCTAGTGGGATGAGGGAAGACTCTCCTATGGCTCAGAGAGGAAACTATGCAATATAATAAACAACAAACACCCTTATGGTGGTTTTAAAATATGCCCGCAATTTTTTTTTTTTTTAGACACCTCTTCCAAAGGGAGGCTCTAATTCTTCCCCTCTTATGTGTGAGAATTTTGATATGAAGGCATGTAAGGCATTGTGGTTTTCTCCTTGCTCTCTCTGGGATTGTTCATGCTTGGGGAAGCCACCTGCCATGTTGTGAGGATGCTCAAGGAGCCCCAAGGAGAGGGCCTCCTGCCAATGGCCCTGTGCATGAGCCATGCAGGAAGCAGATCCCTCAGCCCCAGTCGGGCCATCATGTGCCTGCAGGTCTGCCTGATATCTTGACTATAATCCTGTGAGAGGTCCTGAGCCAGAGCCAAGCTGCCTCCAGATCCCCAGCAGCAGAAAGTGGTGAGATAATACATGTTTGTTGTCTTAAGCTGCTGAATTTTAGGATATTTTGTTACACAGCAATAGATAACTAAGACAATCTTAACAGCTCCTCAAAGTGATCACAGTGAGGAATTTCAGGAGGACGCTTCTCATGGTGACCCTCAGATTATGATAAGCGCAGGTTAAGTGCAAAGTGGTTGGGGCTCAGGCAGAGGTGAAAAAAGACTTTGAGAGCTTACAAACTTTCAGGAGGAGACAGACAGACAGACCACCCATCTGAAGAGGAATGGATGTGTCAATGAAGGTACAAGTTAAGCCCTGGGAGCTTAGGAGGAAACATTGAATGTTGTTGAAGGTTTTATGGAAGAAGTGGCATTTGGATTGGGTCTTGTAGGATTGTATATTATTAGAACTCCTATGGTTACAAATGCAGAAACCTCACTGTCTTGGATCAAGTTCCCCAGGAAATGAGCTCTGAGATGAAGCTTTGCACACAGGGAGTATGTGGGACTGATCTTGGGGATAGCACTTGTGAGGCAGTGAGGGAAGCGGGATTCAGCAGGGGGAGGTGTTAAACTGCAGTTTGGGGAAGTGGATTTGGAGTAGACTTTCAGAATTGTCTGGAATTGAGACTAGGAATCTGGGCCTGTGCACTTTCCATTGATCCATCGTCAGATGGAAGCTGTTTCTGGGGAGGAAACATAACCTTGGGTGAGGTGGTTTTATGAAGTTAAGGGCAGTTGCTGGACCATTGGCAGGCAGCACTCATGGCCGCTGATGGAAGGAGTGCCTTGGCCTTAAAGGGATGTTAGGGTGGCAAACTACAGCATCCATTCTGCTGTCTTCTGCTGACTTGGGTGGTCATCACCATCATTACCATCATTGTTACCATCGCTTATTGGCTCACAGATCTGAAAAGGCAGTGGACAGAGTTAGTTTCATGCATGCTGATATTCACAATCTCAAACAATATTTTCAATAACGTGCCTTCCTCTCTGGACTCTATTTTTCCTTTCTTTTGGCTTCATTGACACTCCTCAGCTGTGGCAGAAAAAGCTGCTGAAGGCCTAGGCTTTTATCTTGCTACCTCAGCATCTCAGTGCAAAGTGCTGTTTTTCTCACAATTTCTAGCAGAAGTTCTGGGCTGACTGTCTGTCACTGGCCTGCATGAGTCACTGGCGTGTCCCTGAACTACTCACGGTGGCCAGGTGACTATAGGCTTTGACTGGCCCAAGCTTGTGTATCTGTCCCAGAGCCAGAGAATGGGGCCATCCCCATAGAAACCTACATGGACTTAATCACATGGAAAGAGTGGATTCTCTAAGGAGAACTGGAGTTTTGTTACTGAATGCTGGTAGCTATAAGTCTTCCATATGTGAATGGGATGGCAATAGGAAATGAAGGAGCAGAAGGTCCTTCTAAACCAAGGAGTAGCAATGACATGGAAGTGTTAAAGTGACTGGCAAGTAGCATATATTTATTCATAAACACATTCGATATGTAAAAATCTGTCTGTCTCCCCTGGTATGAATATAGACCCATACCCCTTTAGTCAGGGGAGAGAGAAGGCATTGGGAGTGATAAACTATGCAGCTAGTGTTTCCATATGCACACAGAGTACAACCATAGGAGACACTGTGCTCCCCTGGGAAGCCCGTCTGAGAGCTGATGGCTGGGGAAGGAGGCCAGGAGTAGAATGAGGTCTGGCAGGTTTTGCTTGCAGCTGGAGCAAGGCTGAGTGAGCCAGCGATTTTCCCCCGAGGCTGTTTCACTGTGACCAAAGTGGCTGGGATTGGCTGTGGCAGCCTGGGCAGTCAGCTCTGAGCCACATGATGACAGAGTGTGGACCTGATAGGAATTTGTGTCGCTCTCTGAAGGATGGCAGCTTTGGTGATTACCGAGGCCACTGGGAATGAGGAGTTGTTTGGCATAATCAAAAGGTCATGGTGCCTAGGAGAGAGCGCTGTGGGCGAGAAATCGGGAGACCTGTGCTCGGCCGTTCACATCTGGTCATGGTGTGGGCCAGTGGTCTGTGCGAGGGGCAGGCGTCTATGAAAAGACGGCAACTCGCTCTCAGGGGGGCCCTCCTAACTCTGTGTCAGGATATGAGGCGACAAGAGAAGGTGTGTTTTGATAGGTGTGGGGGTGTCATACCTTTCAGGGGCAGTGATCAGATACCCAAGGGGCGGACCTGGGCATGCAACAGGGAAGATTGAGTTTAATTAAGTCACTGCCCTGTCAGATAGTTTCTGACCTTGCTAAGAGGGATCAAAGAGACTAACCATGACTCTGACTGTACAGACATAGAGCTAGAAAAAGAGATCATCGGATTCTGCCTCATTATTTGAAAAATGCGAAAAAAAGTAAGCCTCAGTTGGGTTTTATTTTTTATGACTATGTAAAAAGATGTTAACCAAGCTAGGACTTGCACTCAGTCTTAGAACTCCGCCTTCCTTGACTTGGAAATAACTTTCCCCACTAGGGGCTCAGACAGTGCAGGCCAACTAAGTTAATTTATACTTCCTGAACAACAGGAGAAATGAGAAGGGAAGAGTTAGCTAGGCGAGTACATGGGCGGCAAGGGGGTTTTGCGAGGCAGGTGGGAGGGGGGCGTGTCTGTGCGGCGAAGATGCAGGTAGTTCACCCGAAGCAGTGAGAGGCACTGGGATCCAGGGGAATGACACTGGGCACCAGTTTCCCGGAGGGTTTTTATGAGAAACAGATACCCAGTCGTCTGGAGAAAATGTTTATCCCACTCTGGAAGACTCACAGGGGACTTGAGCTCATGAAAGGCTCTGAGAAGTCCCGCGGTCAACAAAACTACTCAATCGAGGGTTTCCCAAACACCTTCGAATTCCTTTTCCTTTTTTACTTTTCATGCGTAATACCTGTTAGAGACACTTTCTAAAATGCAGATAAGATCTTATAGAAAGTACAGCAGGTCCTCAAAGAACATCGTTTCACTCAAGGTTGTTTTGGTATAACATTGATGAGATGTTGTAGGAACTTACCTCTTTTTTGTATCAATTAGTCTATGATAAAATTGACTTTGTCCTATGTTGTTTCACTTAAAATCGCAGAACCTATCGACATTAGGAAGTGAGGATTCACTGTACTTAGAAAAATCCTGTGATAGATAAATTGTCTGACTTTGGGAATGTCTCTCTTAACCTCAGTCTTTCTCTGTAAAGTTGCATGATTAGGTTAAGTGTTTTCTCTACTTCCCTCAGAGCTCCTTTGATTCTGTTATTACACGTTCGTGGAGGGGCTAAAACTAGAAGCAGGGAGGTGGAGTGCACTTCCCCAAGCCACCATTATCTCTTGCCCGGACTTCTGCAGTAGCTCTGGTCTGGTCTGCCACTTCTAACCTTGTTCCTCCCATACCATTCCCTGCCTGCAGCCAGAGACACTTTCTAACATGCAGATAAGATCTTGTCAGATCTCTGTCCCCAAACCTTCAATGCTCCCTGCAAGATCCAAGGCAGAGCCCCTGAGACTTTGCATTATACCAGAAAGCCTTTGCTAAATAAACCACCAATACACAGTGAAATCAAACATGTTTCAGGTTTAAAAAAACCCACCTTATTATTTAATAGAAATGGAGGACACCAGAAAGACAAGTTTTGGATACCCAAACTGCATTCTACAGACCGCATAGGAGATTTTAGAAATGCAGGGACTCCAGTCTTAACGCAGACCATCTGAATCAGAGTTTGCATTTTAACGAGATCCATGTGAACAGCTTGAGAGGTACTGTCTTAGAGAGAATCCAAGTCACTGTACAAGCCATGAAGGAAGCCTGAGGGGTCAGGATTAAAGTACAGGCTTTAGAATCAGGCCTGATTTTCAGTCCAAACTGTGTTGTGACCTTGGGCACATTCCTTAGCATCTCTGAGCCTCGGTTTACTTATCCGTAAAATGGGAGGCAGTATCTAGCTCACAAATACATTATGAGGATTCAATGATATAACATTAGAGACAGCCTTTATCATGGTATTGGCAGATGAATATATTGGGAATTTGGTATTACTCATGGGGGTGTCCAGCATGTGGCATTGCAGTCTAAGGGCAAGAACATAGGAGGGGTGAGCCAGGGGTAGGTAATAGGGGTGGGATTTATGAACTCATTCTCCAAGGAGTGAGTGAGCACCTACAATGGACCAAACCCCTGCAAGGAGCTAGGGTCATGGTGGCAAGCAGGGCACAGTGCCTCGCCTCACGAAGCATACAGCCTGGCATGTCAGAGATCCTCAGCGGGGAGCCGGAGTGCCACTGAAAATAGACTCGGCCACGCTCTGTCCTTGTTGGTCACAGACCTAGCTGCCCGGAGCCCCTGTTTCAGCTGATCCTTCTTGCCAACCCTGAATTCTTCCATGTATTTCTCCTTGGGGAGATAAAAAATGTCTCATTTCCCACTCTTCCTCAAGGTACCCTTTTGTCCATTTGGAAGGGAAAAAACACCCACCAGCTGTTTTAGATGGAAAGTGTCTTTTTATTCCTTCCTTTTTCTTATGTAAAACTATAGTTTCTCAGGGCTTTCTGCGTGATGGAAACCTTGGCGTGTGTCTATTTATTGCAGACTTTTGGGTGACCCTTTCGTTTGCCGAGCAATCTTTCCTGTTTACACAGAGCTTGGCAGCCTCCAGGATGGTTTTTCTAATAAAGACATCTCTCTCTCCTAGCCTGGTGGAGCTGGAGGCCCTCTGTGGGTAAGGCTTGAAGAGAAGGTGGGAGGGAGGCAGTGTGGGGATGAGCTGATCCTTGGATCTCCCCCACCTCCCGCTGCCCCTGAAATTACCCCACCTATGGGTGAAATTTCTCTGAGTGCTCAGAAGGTAGTTTTGATACAATCAAACATCGTACTGGTGTTAGGAAGACTTGGAGAAACTGCTGGCTGTTTTCTATAATTTTGGACAAAATTTGAGCAGTAGCATTTATTGGAATTTTCCAGCAAATAATTTTGGAAGAATAGGGACTCGTCAGCTGCAAATGCTGTCTTGGGTGCCACCTGGCTCGGGTGGTGGCAAGAAATAGCTTTCTGGGAGAGTGAGAAGGAATGCAACTATTTGTCTGAGAGAAGGGCCACCCCCAGACCCAAGAAATGGGGTTCCATTTTAAGCGAAGTCATTTCTTAAATCGATATCTGAGGAAACCAGGTGGAGGCCTTGTGATCAGAGAACATTAGCGACATGCTCCAATTCTGACAAAACAGAAACAAAGGCAAAAGCCAGGAGGACTGGAGTCGGAGGCTGACCTGAGACCCTGTGGCCTCCAGGAAACGGGAAGTCAGATTGTTCACTCTGTTGAGATAGAAAACACGAAGTTTGTGATTCTCCTGCACAGTGTCTGCCCGGTCATGCTTCTTCTCTTCTTCCCTTTGTTTTTCCCAATTCCTTAGATCTCTGGTTTGTTTTTTGTTTATAAATGCTAACAGTATGGGGTTCTTATTTATGATGTAGCTGTGAGATCTGAGAACGAATGCTTAATCTTTTAAGCCTTGGTTTCTCTATCTGTAAAACAATTCGTTCGGATCAGATTATTTTTAGAGCTTCTTTCAATCTGAAAATCGGATTTCCGAGAACGTGATACTGTTTGACAGTTATACTACTTGCAACAACAGTTTGGCAATTAGCAATTAGCTGGCAGCTAAAACAGAGTGTAAGGTAAGGTACACCAGGAAACACCTTAGCCGAGATCTTAAAAATGCTCCTAAGCTTTTAAAGCAATGTGAGCCATGCTGCACTTTTGTCTATGGCGTGTGTGTGTGTGTAAGGGTAGACACTAGTGAAAAATCTATGTAGAGTTGAGGTTGATTATGCAACAATACAAGGCAGGAGGGATGAGCACCTGGCACAATGCCATTATTCCAAGTGGGCACTTCTGATGCCCAAAGGCAGACATTACTAATCGATCTTATCACTCATTTTAATCCTCCAAGGAGCCACTAGCAAGGCTGTGATGGGATCTACTTGTCTCCCCTAGCACAAGGCATTAAAGTCACAGCACTGGTGCTATCAGCAACACTCTCTAACCCTTGAAATACTGGAGGTTCTTCTCGTTTGAACATTCGTTCATTCTTTCGTCTTTTTTAAGTTCCTACTACCTGCCAAACACGGTTGTAGGTGACAGTGATAAGCAAAGAAAAAAAAGCACACAAAATTCTCTGCCCTCATTGAGCTTTTATTCTAGCGGGAGCAAGGAAGGAGACAGACAAGGAAAATAAATAAATAAGTGAAACATGCCGTGTGTTTGGGGTTGGCAAGTGCTACTAAGACTCGAGCAGCAAAAGGGTGAATGAAGAGAATGTGTATGGACTTGGAATTGGACTACAGCTTTTAAGTCAGATTGCTATGAAAGGCTTCGCTGAGGTGACATTTGAGGAACACCTAAAGGAGTTGTGAGAGGTCAGGGGAGACTGCGAGGCCATCCAAGGTCAGGTACTGTTGAGGTCGCACAGAAGAGCAAAAATCGTTTTAACGTGAGAATGTTCACCGATGAATGGACCACCAGTAAAATCAGCCCTGCTGAAGCGGTGCTGGCGGCTTCCTGGCCGTTTCCCACCCATCCTACCCCTGTTTTTGTTGTCAAGTGTACTGCTAATTAAAAGATACTGTACACATCAAACAATAATAATTCAAAGTATCCGTAAAGTAAAGTTACCAGCTACTGTTCAGATGATCTCATGATGCTGTTGAAAGTTGTTGGGAAAGTGCTTGAATCATATGCAAATAAGGGTCTGAATTTTCTCGATGAACAATTGAAGAAGAGAGAATCACTGAGAAATAAACACAGTCAGCTCTTTCAAAGAAAATGTGTAACTGAAGGATTATGAGAGGCCTCTGGGAAGTTTTTATAAATCTTAAATATTTTTGAAAATATGACCCTGTTAATGATCATCTGTGAACATCAACGTAAAGAAGGTTGTATTTTGCTTTGTAATTTTTTTTAAAATGTTTGCCCCAAACCCCACCAAATTAGATTTATTCTCTGCTGCTTCTTAGAATGAGCATGGAGTTATAACAGTATCCTAAATGTAAGCTAGAGATAATGTGTTTTAAGTATTTTGCTTTTGTTTTTAAATTGAAATCCCAATGGTATCTCTTCTACTGTTTTATGTTAACATTTTAGGATTTGTTCTAAGTGGATTCACTTTAAACTATCTGATTTTCTTTGCCAGTGGACTTTTTTTGAAGAGGCGAGTTACGTTTGGAGGGATGAAGGAACTCAAGGAACTTACATGGCATGAAGGTGACAGAGACTAGATGATGCCTTTTCTGTGCCTCCCAAAGGAGGTAAAGTTCGATGGGAACCAACCTCTAGCAGATCCATGGTTCGAATCCCCATGGGAAACCAGGGCTGCCAGACAATTCATCAGAAAACCAGCATGGTGACTTTTTTTGGAAAGATTTTTTTTTTCTTTTAAATAGAAATGTATTGGCCCCTAGGGGAAAACAATAAGTGTGGATATGATTGTGATTTAGAAGACGTTTTTCCTAGCGTATGGCATTCTTCCAGGGGCAGCATTCTCTTCAAAGCCTAGAGGAAGAGGCTGAACTGTGCTTATTTATCCGCAGAATATTTTACTGATGCCCTGAACAACTTCTGCCCTTCAGGTGTAGTGTAAGACCTCTAATTTTAATTAGAAAACAGAGTATATACTGCATTAAAAAGTGAGCAAGCAATTCTAGGAGTCATAGTTTCCCTTTTACCCCTAGGGCTCTTAGAGAAGAAAGAGATGCTCTCTTGAGTCTCTAGACTGTTTACTTTCGAAACACCTTGTATTTCCTCATGTGACACATAGCTTGAGACCCCTGTCGTTCTGAGGAGTGCTTGGGGATTTCTAAATTTGCATTTTGCTTAAATCCACAGAAAGAGATATTTTACTTACTCTTCACTTCTAATACAGATTGATGGATGAGTACATAGAATTCGGTTTCCATAAAAACCTATACATGGAGTGAACTTTAGAGATGATCTGATTTCCCTTTATAATTTTAACTCAGTGTCACGCAGAAAGGCAAAGCAAGGTACCTGGGTCATATAGCAAGGCAGTGACAAGTCTCACACCTGAATTCGTATCTTCAGTATAATGGTCAGCTGCTCTGATTCATCCCAATGTGAATGTCATTCTTATGTGCATTTATGCATTGATAGCCAGCATATCCTGTATTCTACATGTCTGTGAGAACTATCTTTTTCTTCTCGAATCTCAGTACCTAAAGAGCAACAGACCACATTCTGCAAGTGAACCCATGAACTTGACCACCTAACATTTTGGTTAAGAGTATGTCATATAAGCAAGTTTCTAAAGTTTTCTTTGCCTCCATTTCCTCATTGGCTAAATAAAGGAAATAATAATACTTCCTTCTCAGGCTTGTTTTGAAGATTGATGGGGATAATTGACATAGAGCAATTAAATACTTGAAAATGTACTAAGCCAGACAGAGCTCAATAAACGTTATTCATCACTGTGGTTCATCTTCACTGTGGACTACAGTGGTAGCGGCATCTTCACCATCACTTCTGTGATTCTAATTGGTAGGTCGAACTCAAAAACCACTAAATTACTCTTGGAGAATGTCCGGTCCAACCTTGGTCAGGTGACTTACTGTTATTTCCAATGTGCCATGAGGCTAGCCAGCCTTTGCTTGAATACCTCCAGTGCTGGGGAACTAATTTCTTCCTAGAGTAGACCACGCTAGTTCCAGAAACGATTTTAAATACAACTAAAGTGGGCTTTAAAGTCTCTAATGTTTAAAATAAATTGCCTGTCCTGGTATCATTACTCACATCTGAAATGATTTATATACCAATTATTTAAGGGTTTTGTTTCTACTGTTTCTCATAAAGATTATAGATCAGTTGGATACTTGTTTTTTTCCTTGTCAAAGCATGAAGAGTCCAAAATGAAATTTGGAAACTGGCTACAGAGGCAGGATACACCAGCAGTCTTCATTTACAGCCTGACCTTTGTTACCAGTTGTCATTCTGGGTTGAGGAAGCCCACTGTTCCCCCAGGCTACTCCTTTCCTGAGCCTTTCACTTCTCTTGCTTCATCTGGCTGACTGATCATTAGTGGGTGTTTGTGAATCTGTCGTATGTGCCGGGCACTGTGTTTGACCCTAAGGATACAACGATAACCAAGATAGACAGGCAAGTTGTATGGTCTCATAAAATTTGCAATTTTATAGAGGAAACATAGCAAGCAAGTACAGAAAGACGACAATTTCAGTGAGTGATAAGTGCTATACAAGATTAAAACTAGGCAATATGATAGAATGTTGTGTGGGGGTTGAGGAGACATTTAGATTAAGCTGTCAGGGAAGGAAGTGACATTTAAGTGGACATCTTCATAGTAAACAGGTACCGGCCATATGAACATCTAGGAGCTCAGGGTCCAGGGATAGGGAGCATTGGGCAGGCATGAACTTGGTAAGTGTAAGGAGCAGAGTGGTGAGCCTCCAGGGACCTCCCAGGGCATGCGGTTGGATGGGAAACAAGGCCCGGAGGCCAACGAGAGAAGATGAGATTCTATTGTAATTGCATTGGGATTCCATGGGAAAGCTGTAAGAAGTAGAATAACACTGTACGGTTTGCATTTTTAAAAGATCGCTTTGGCCGGCGGGTGGATTGTTAGGGAGGCAAAAGCAGACACAGGAGGTCAAGTCAGTGGAGTGCTGTGGTCGTCCAGCCTGGAGACGGCGGTGGCTGGAGACCTCAGCAGTGTTGGTGGAGCGAGGAGGACAGATGCAGAGAGCACTCGGGAGGTCGAGCTGACAGGAGCTGCAGGGACAAGGCTCAGCATAGAAGTCAAGGGTAAAGGTACAAGCTCAGAGAATACTCTGCCCAGGCCGATGGTGAAAGCTGTGGGCCCGGGTGGAGCGCTGGCAGTGTGCTGGAGCAAAATCCACCCAAGAAGCGTTAGCTGACTGTGGCCATCGGGTTAGCCAATGTGACACTCAGGTTGTCTTACTTTGTCTTCCTCCAATTGAGAGAACATGCCCAGAGGGCCATGAGGGTACCAGACGCTGATCAGGATCACTTTACAGAGATGCTATCTTTCTTCAGCTCCGTGAAGGAGAGATGCCACGAGTCACTAATTACAAACAAAGCAGAGGAGGTTGAAGTGGGTCTGAAGTGAGTGTATCAGCAGGGCCTGGGCCAGAGCAGAGACAGGAACAGTTGGTTTGGTGGGCACCTCAGGGAAGACTTTCCAGGGAAGATGCTATCTGTAGGAGGGCCAGAATGATAAAAGACATTTTAGAGCTTTAAAAAAAAGGGAAAAGACATTCCAGGCAGAGGGAGACTAGGTAGAGAACAGATTGGGAATGGGGGGACAAAAGGGGTACATAGTAGGATCATGGAATAGATTCTCAAAGTGGGGTCTCAAAACAGACCTATGGAATGAATGCCTGGAATCCCACTGATGCTGTATCTGGGGCTCGGCCATTTCCCCTCTGCCCGACACCAGCCCTTGAAATGGGTTTGTCCCTGGGATCCGAGATGTGGCTCTCACACAGCCCAGGGAAATAAGCAGGAGCCTTTCACCTTGTGCAAAAATCCGAAGGGTAGGAGGCAACCAGGTTCTCCCACAAGGCCGATAACGATGACACTCGAGATTGTGAATGGCAAGCTTGTCCCAAAGGTACCACTGGGTATCCAGGCTGCCTGGCAGTAAATCACACTGCCCCAGGCCTCACAGTACAGGGCTGGCTGGCTGGGTGCAAGGTCTCTGGGGAGCAAGGAAAACAGATCCAGGACGTGAGATGCAGGTCACAGAGAAGCTCAGAGCTTGATGGAAACTCTGTTCTGCCCAGATGGGGAAACAGGCTCTGCAAGAGCCATCACCCCCTCAGCTGACATAAAATTAGTGGCACCACACCATGACCCTGATTAATTGCCTTGAATGAATTGTGTACTCTGCCTCCTACTCATTCCCTGTCTTTGAGGTCAGAGTGTTTTGCAGCCTCAACTTGTATTCAGTCTGGTTCCAAGACAGCTGCTGGCACATGCCACCATGGTGCCCCTTCCACAGCCCTCCCTTTGCTCCCAGGAGACCAGGCTGACTGCTGGACAGAAGCTTGATGGGTTCCCCTCCCCAAGGAATCACGACATCTTTATACTGAAGTTTGTCCATGCAGGGAAGGGATCCTTCAGGTATGGTCCATGTTGAGCTGTCTGTAAAGTCCCTGTCACTGAGCAAATCTACGTCAAGCCAAGTTCCACTGGAAGGGAGTGGAGCTATTCTTGGAACTTGGTTTATTTTGTGGTGCCTCCCCAGAGGCCAAAGCATCCTTTTCCTCCCTGCAAGCTGTAGCCTAAATTGTTCTCTACATGTTTCAGGGACAGACGGTGGCCTTGGCTCCTGCTCTTTTCCTTGGCCTCCCCAGAACCTTCTCGTCTTGCAGCCAGGGTGGTCCTTTGTCTCAGAAATGAAAAAGGAAGAGACCGATGACTACAGGGAAGCTGCGGGTGGGGGCCTGTGTAGGAGGAATGAAGGGGGTGTGGGTGAAGACGTGTGGATAGGTCCTTAGGGAGAATGGTAGCGGGGAGCTGAGGATCTGGAGGGGGTATTGGACGTATACTGGGGCACCAACAGGCGAGGGTGGGGAGCATGGAGCTCATGTGGAAGAATCAGTGACCTTCATGTCAACCCTGTGCAGTGGGCAGGGCTGACCTGGTTACGGTAACATACTTCGATAGATAGGAAGAAAAACTGTGGCTCGAGGCTGGACAGAATTGGGACTGGAGTCGAGGTGTGTGGACTGAAAGTTTCTCCAGCACTTTCCACACCTTCCTGGACCATAGTCATCTGGCTAGAGTGGAAGTGTCTGATGTCCCAGAGACACCACCCCCTGGTGAGCTTCAGGCACATGAAACACACACTAAACCATGGTTAGAAATGTCACCTTCAGGCTCTGTTGTTTTTACTTCAGATGAAGAAAGAGAAATAGTAGAAGTCTCGTAAGCCCCAGAGCCAGGGTCTAGCCTTTGTCTGTCTGGTTTTCAAGTCTTCATACCAAGTCATGTCCAAGGTCTAGCCAACAGTGGCACATTTAAGAGTCTGGGCTCCTTAGGAGAACACTTTTTTTATTCTAGCAAATATTTGGGCAAAATAATGGAGGCCTACTTAATATCCTTGACTCAATCTCCATAAAATTGGAATAATTATCTTGGGCAAATTAAACAAAAGTGTCTTATCTAGTTCCTTCTGTTCCTCACTCTCGATCCCCTTCAATGTCCTAAAAAAGCATCATCATTATCTCCTAAAGGCTAACACTTCATTGGGGATAAACTAGACTACCTCCTGACGATGTGAAATTTTAATTTTCCCCCAAACATCCATTATACTGGTTTCCATGAGGACCCACGGTGAGGCTGGGATATGCAGTAGGAGCAAGGGCTTTGCAGTCGGGCACACCACTCCCCACCTGCCAGCTCTGTGACTGCAGGCCAGTTACTCGGTCATCCTGGGCTTCGTTCCTCTCCCCTGTGAAGCTGAAATGAGTGGCGAAGGAGGACGGGATGGGATCAGAGGAAGAAACCAGTGCTGATCACATAGCTGAGGCCAGCTGGTTCACAGCTGGTCCTCCCTGACCTTTGCTTTTCACATCGTAACTGTCCCCCATTTACAAATGAAGAAATGCTAGGCTCAGAGAGCAAGGAGGACTATGCAGATAGTCGGTCCTTTGTCAGGACCGAAGCCCACATCCTCACATCCCAGATGCTCTTCACCCCTGTGTCTCTACTCAACCACATACACTTCAGGCAGAAACAAACCTCAGTTGTCTCCAGGAAAACAGGATTCATCCTGCTGCCTCCTGGTGACCTCAATTCCCAGGTTCTCAAATCATTATTCCTGTCTCCCCTGATCCCCCTGTGCAGTGCCCGGGAGTTCCCTGGCAGCCACAGTGTGGACACGCATTGCTGGGGACAACATACTTGTCACATTCCCACTCTTTCTCCTCTCCTGTTGGGCAGCCTGTCTTCACGAAAACAGGACAGGGGGGAGGAAGAGGAGAAGTATTGGTTCGACCTTTATCATCATTTATCTGGAGCAAACTTGAACTGGTTTCTTTGGAAGGAAAATTTCCTCTGAAGACCAACAAGGAAACAGAAGGTAGTACAGCCACTCAGGCAGCCCAAGGGAGGCATGAGATTATAGGAATCCCTTACGCTCCTGCTGGCTTTAAAGCACTCAAAGCTTTTCATTATTATCACTCAGTTTGATCCATTTCAGCAGTCCTGTGAGGCAGGCAGGAGAGAAAGTCTTAGTCTTAACTAGGTAAACTGAGTCATGGGGGAATTATAGGCCATACAACAACAAAAACCATTTATACCTTTGCTCCTTCAGCAAATATTGATGAGCTATATAATGTGCCAAGCCCACCTTAGTCATGGGGAGATAATGCCAGACACTTTTCTGGCTTCAAGAAATATACAATAGTAGGAAAGACCAGCACAAGCACATAAGTAGGTAATTATAACATAGTATGGTTAACACAATGATATAAATATGCCAGGTAATTAAAGGGAGGGGAGGAGGAATACCCAGTTCAGCCTGTTGGGAAGTTATACCAGGGAAAGCTTCCTGGAGGAGGTAACACTTGAGATTTGAAGATTGAAGAGGTGTAATTCAGATGAAGGGGTTGGGAAGACAGCACAAGCAAAGGCATGGCCTGGAGAAATGACTTGCAAATAAAAAAAAACCAGAAGTGAGAAGTCAAGGAGAGTGTAGAATTTAGATTTTGAAGTACCTTGAATGCCTCGAATTTATCCTGTCATCACAGGGGATGGGGGTGGGGTGTGGGAGCATTGAGGGTTTTAGGTAAGGGGAAGCAGGCTTAGTTTTACTTGGATGAGAACTCAGATCTTTGACTTTCTCTTTCAACACTCTGGTACCCCAACTTTAGCTCTTCACAGCTAGAGACACTTGTTCAGTCCTCATCATTAGGCTCAGCCTTCCTCAGGCCCCTGGAACCCATGGTTGGCCCATGCAGGAGACGACACCTCTAAGGCCATGCATTCTTCTGATCTTGTGTCTTGGTTCTGCTCATTGGGCTGTTCTCTTCTGGGGACCCACCCTCACCCTGCTCTCAGCCCTCAGCAGAGCCCTTCTGCATATCCAGTCCTCTCCATCATTCTGGCGTTAGTTGCCAGCTCCCACTACCTCCCCAACCCTCAACGTGGGAATGGCCCTCCTGCTGTGAAGTTCTGCTTTGACCTCCCCCTTTTCTTTAGCCCGGGGTGGGGGGGGGGGGGGGGGGTGGGGGGTGGGGGGGCAGCACCTGGAACAAGGATCCTGCATCTCATAGCCTGGAGTTGGGACTTTTTTCCAATTCCCTCTTACCTAACTTTCTGGTTTATATACAAGTTCCCCTCCTCTGAACCCCCTACCTTTGAGACCCACTGTCTGTGCTCTCTTGTAAGGAATGTGAGCCATTCATTGGGGTTGCTAACTACATGGCCTTAGGAAACATTTGCAAGCCCTATTTCTTCATCTGTAGATCGAGGATAGTATAGAGGAGTGCTGTGACATTTAAATGAGATAATGCATGTAAAGTACTTAACATGGGGAACACAATAAATTATTATGAGCTGTTATTTCAGCAACATTGTACTAACTTCATAAAGCATCTCATTCAGACAGTGGGAAAGATGGAGCAGCATAATTAGACTCTCTCTTTGCAGAAAGTGCAAACACCATTTAATTAATCTAATGGGGCTTTCAGGGAGGTGGAAGGGAAGTTGGGAAAGCTTTGGTGACAGGCATGGAAGTTAGTGGTCAGATAAGGCAGGCTCTGGTCCACCTCGGCCACCGACTTCTCTGTGACCTGGGGCCCACAAAGCCCTTTCTTCCTCCTGCTGCCATTGTTATCACACAGAAGCTGATGCAGTAGCACTTGCCGAGCACTCTCAGCTCCCCTCATCTGCAGATCCATCCCCGCAGTCTATACTAAGTCCATCCTCAGCCTCTGCACAGTCTGGACCCAGCGCTAAGATGTCTGACCAGGCTTGGGGTCTGGGCAAGGGACTGGGCTAGGATCTGCGATGGCCACCGGCCACTGCCTGGGAGAGGAGCTGATGGGCACCTACTGCCCATCAGACAGGTGCCAGCCCCGACCTCCCCAAACTGGCTACCCCTCTGCTTCATCGGAGGCCGAGACTGGGAGCCTGGTGCACTGCTCCTTTCTGCAGCCCCACATACTTTCTTGAGCTCAAGACCAATCTGGGGCATTTGTTACGAGTTTTGCTGGATTCAACACTCTTGTTTCTTGCCTTCGCTACTCTGAGGGATTTTGTGCCTGATCAGCCAGCAGTTGGCAGGGGCCACAAGAGTGGGATGGAAAAGAAGAAAGGGAGGCCAAGTGGGTGCACAGTAAAGACTGGATGGGCAAGTGGTGGGATGGAAGGGCTGTGACTGCGTGGATGGACAGACGGGCAGTGGAGAAAAGGGAAGGAGAGGCGACAGGGAAGGCCAGCACCAATGCCCGTCCCCGAGAAGGCACTGGATTAATATTTGCTGAGTTAACATTCAAGGAAGTTGGGAGAGGGGAGATGAGATGGAAGAATATAAAGAGAAAAGAGAATTGGGGCAGGGGAGGAAAAGGCATTAGAGAGAAAGAAATATCAAGAAAACTACAAAGAAAGAGAGAAGTGGAAGGGAGGAAGGAGAAAAAGTCAGTAGGAAGGAAAGAAGGGAAGAAAGAGGGATGGCGGGAATAATTAAAGGTAGTTGTGGCAGGCAGCAGAGACGGATGCAATCTGAGAGGTGTGCTGCTGCCTGCGGTTTCCTCCATATCCTTTGCTCGAGCTGCCTGAGGTCCCAGCATCAGTACAAGAAATTGTGTGCATGTGCGTGTGTGCGTGTGCGTGTGTGCATGTGTGTGTGTGCATGTGTGTGTGTGCATGTGCGTGTGTGCATGTGTGTGTGTGCGCATGTGCGTGTGTGCATGTGCGTGTGTGTTAAGGCATTGTCCTCTATTAAAATCCAGAATTTCCTGAGCTGGGAGAAAACAGGAGGCTACCATCAGGCCAGCCCTTCTCACAGCCCACCTGACAGCAGGTTTGGATGAGGTGCCCATGGAAGGCAAATGAGCAAGCTTGGGCAGGCCCCGGGGCCATATTGTGAGGCCGTGGTGGACAGGTGAGTACAGCAGGGGTCTAGGTGTCACGGCAGGGAGGTGGGGGCCTGAGGAGATCCTCTTACGTGTGAGGTCCCCTGATGTTTATGTCACTTGGCTGCCCATCCTAAGAGCGAGAGGGCCCAGGGATCCCCACTATGGGGTACACACACCACTGGTGGTAGCAAGAGGATTTTTTTTTTTTTTTTTTGAACTCAGGTGAACATTTTTTTTTTATTTAAATAGTTGTATTTGTGCTGATATAGTTATTCCCAACTGATGTAAGTGATGCTGGTTTTCCATTTATAACAGTGATAAAGTTTCCTTATTAAAATTTAACTGACAAGGGCTGATGTGGAGAAAGAGTATTGAAGAAGTGATGACAAAGCTGGCATTGGAAGTGACAAGATAGCCTAGCTGAAACTAGGGGAATGCATTTCTAGTTCAGACTCCTCATTTTACAGACTGGGCCAGAGGGGCCCAGAGAAGGGAAATGACTGGCTCAGTGGATCAGAGCCGGAGGTGGAGCTGGGCTCGAACCCAGGTCTCCCACTCCCAACGGTGGGTTCTCTGTGGGCCTGTGCTGCTCCGTAATCCTCCTCTGATAATCCTTCTCAAAGCCCCAAGCAACTGATCTGTTAATTAGGGGTCTGCTTGACAAATTCTAAACATCCTATTGCTTCCATTCAAGGATGGAAATAATACATTTGCCTCATAATTACTTGTCAAAATAGCTACCTCCGAACTATATCAGCGTTAGACATGGTATGATGGTTACGGGTTGTTCCTTGATTTGTAGAATAAGTACATGTTGGGAAAAAATGACATATAAATCAAATTTGTATAAATCAAATTCCATTTTTCCATTGGTTTACTTTATCCTAGAGGTGTTTTATCTTAATTTTGTAATTCTTTTCAGTTGGTAATTGCTCTAAGACCTTTCTTTTCCTTTGTAAAGACAAGAACACTAGGCTGAGCACCTAGAAAAATGGGTATCGCTCTGCCACAAACTCTCAGTGTGATCTTGAACCCCCTAGAACCTCTTTGCTCCCCAACTCCTCCGAGTGAAATGAAAAGTCTCAGAGTTTGAGGACGAGAATCTCTGTGAGCCTTTTTCTGTACCTGTAATATCAGAGGCTTTTCTGATTTATGTCCTTGATCCCAGTTGGCTCTCCCTCCTCTTTAGCCTCTTCATGGTCAAGAACACATAAAAGTTAAACCACTGATAGGAACAATTCAAATCGAGTCCATGTGTAGAAGCATGGAAGCAGGGAGACGTGGGGAGGCTGAGCGATGGCGGGAGGTGATACAGTAGACAGCTTTGGAATTGCCTGTTCTATACCCCTTTGTAAGGAATTCCCCCTTGCCCAGTCGGAATCATTGCCAAGTGACTGATTGGCTGTATTCTGCCATGCTCTCACCCCTAAGACACCGCTGGTTGATTCGGGAGCAGGCAGGCTCCTGTGCAAAGGTGGGCTAATCACTGTCTCATGGGGAGTTTGACTCTAGTCCCAACAAAGAGAACCTCGACTGTTCTTTGAGTGTCTATACTGGTAAGATTCATGAGTAAAGCTTTAAAGCTGTTAATAGTCGTTTTTGGTTTTAGTCATGAATGTTGTGAGCCTTCCAGGGAGGAACAGGCCTGACCTGAAGTAGGCACACAAGAGGGAAGAGAAAAAAAGAGAAAGAATCTGACTTCTAATGGCACTTAAGTCTTCAGTACTATTATTCCTGAGACTCAACTGCACTTCAGTGAGACAGCCCAATGTCCTTATAAATTATTCCCCAGTACACTTTTTGTTGCTAAGGCCGGGCTTGTTCCCTGCCACCAAGGGGATTCTAATAAATTACAGTGGCCCCAACCCAGACCTACTGAGTCAGAATCTCTGGCGCTGGGTTCCAGACATTGGGACTTAAAATAAAACCTCCTTAGATGACTGTTATGTGCAGCCAGGCTCAAGAACCTGCTTAAAGTTACAATGAAGACAAAGCAGGTAGCCACAGAGTGGAGCGTATAAGGATTCTCCTCATGATTCATCTTTAAATAGTCAAGGGCCCTTGAGTGCAGTTTCACATCTGGTCCTTTGTCTCCTCATCTGCTCAACAGAGATAGCATCCTTATCTAACCTGTTTCTCGGAGCTGCTGTTCTGAGCTAAAAAAACACACTTGTCGCAGGTTTATGCTCCCCCAGGAAGCTGGCTTCCAGCTAGAGATCAGCAGGCAGGAAGACCACTAGGGAGCACTACCAGGAGCCACGCCTGGGACAGGAAAAGAAGGAAAGCAGCTTGGCAGGGAAGACGGAGGCCCCACAGGGAGCTCTGCTGCTGGGAAGACCCGGCTGAGTTGTTCTGCCTAAGCATCCCATCAGTTCCCCGCACAAGACGAGACCCATTCTTCAGCTGAGGCCTTCATTCCTGCAGGGGCACCTGAGAGGCACATCTCAGAGTTAGTCAACCCAATGCATGTTACCCGCTCTTTGGTAAGTAAAGGGGGCTCCTCCTCCTCCCCTTGGAGCCTCGTCCACCTTTTGGAGAGAAGGACCCCGCTGTGGACTTAGACACCCAACCAGAACCTCCAGTCAACCCCTCTCTCAACCTCAGTCCAGCCTATCTCCACATTATTTGGCTTTACGTTTAAATATTATTATTATTGGGTTTTTTTCTCTTTGTCTTTGCTACCATTGCCTTAGTTCAGTTTGCCATCATCTTATCTGAATCATTCCAACAGATTCCTAAATGGTCTCCGTGCTTCCTGAGATCTCTTTCTGAAATCCATCCTGCCCATGCCTGAGATGCAGAGTGTCTCAGTCCCCTGCTTAAAACCTTTCCGTGGTTCCTACGGCCTCCCAGACATAGGCTGAACTATAGTGTGGCCTATGGAGTCGCCTCGTCTGGTTCTGCTGTCCCATCACTTCCTCACACCAAGCTGTACTCCATGCCTTTTGGCCTTTGCTTATGCTGTACACTGCTCTTGGAATGACCAATGCCCTCCTCTTGTAGTTAATTCATATTCATCCTTTAAGACATCACTTCCTCCAGGAGACAATCCTGGACCTTGGCCTCCCAGAACTTTTGCTCGATAGAACTCATCTCTGTACGTTATTATGTTTGCTTCTTATTATCAACAATTGTAATTCTAAGATCTAACATTTATTGACTGCTGACTTGGTATACTGTGCTAAATTCTTTATATAGATTATCTCAGCTACTCCTCAAAATAACTTTAAGGAGTGAGTATTATTATCGTCTCTATTATACAGATGACCAAGTTGACCCTTGATGAAATTATTTGTTCAAAGTCATGCCATCAGTGTAGTTGGGATTTGAAATCAAGGCTGATGACACTACTCTTGTTTCATTAATTTGTTAACCTCACTACCCAGAATGGTGCCTAGCATGTAGAAAATATCTTTTGAATTCAACATGGCACGATGTCTAGATCATGGTTTGTTTTCAATAATTGATTTCCTGCACCTTGTAAAATAACTTTTGACCTACTTTAATATATATTATTATAATAGCCATACGAGTGTTTGAGACCATTTTCACCACGATAAAGGGAAGCAGATGGAGGCCTTTAATTTGTTAATCATGCTCTGACCCAGAGGCCCCCGGGTTCTGATCCCGGACCAGTGACCACAGAGAGGCGTGAAACTAAGATTTGACCTAAAATTCACTGCATTTGTTTTTCATCTCAGTAGAGGTGACATATGCTGTTGATTTCTCCACATGCTAAACATAGATCCTTATCATTTCTCTGAGTTTTCAGATTGTGTGCAGTAGGTTAAAGTAAATAGCCAACTCGTGTTAAGTGTCATTTAATCCTCCCTGTAACCTTCCCCCAACCCCAGCAAAATAGATTTTACCATTTCAGTTGCACATTTTTGGCAACAGAGGCTTGGGAAGTTAGAGTGACTTGTTCAAGGTCACACAGCTAATACCTGGAGGAGCCAGGATTCAAATTCAGGTCTGTCCAAGTCTCACTCTTTGCCGTTCCACCCTGTCACTCTGCAGTCCTGCTCACCTGTGTTCCTGAGAAGTCTGGCTGGTCCCCAGAGGTCTGGGCTGATTCTTAATGGGCACTAATGTTCTCAGGCACCTTCAGTGGCTGGTGCAATGGCTCCCCTGGGGGAAGGAGATGGCTGCTTGCCAGCTCCAGCTCTGAGCCCTTTAATTAGGTAATTAGCAGGTAGCTCCCAGGGGAGCCAGGCAAAAAACACACTGTGGCAGAAGCTTGAGCAGAAAGGGAGCTGCTTGTTTTGGTCTTGTCCAGGTGCATTTTGCAAGAGGGACCTGAGTGTTTGTGTAAATCTGTAGAGACAGAAAGTGGGTTCGTGGTTACCAGGGGCTAGGGTGCTGGAGGGGAGGCACTGCAGTGGTGGTAGTTGCACAACGCTACTAAATGCTGCAGAACTGGACGTTTTTAAATGGTGTCATGCGTATTGGACCACAATGGAGTTCCATAAACATATGTGTAGGCCAGATTTGTGGGCCACTTGCAAACAGGTGCAGTTCTCCCACCCACCTCCGTGTGTAAGAGGGTTTCTTACAGCCCCTTGGGCAGTAAAACACGACAACCAACAGCCAGCTGTAAACGTGCCCATGCCCATGGCCTGAGTGGGGGTGTGGCTTCCTTGTACCCTCCCCCCCTTCCTCGTTAATCCTGGGAGATAGCGGGGTATGGCAGAAAAAAGCATGGACTTTGGGGTCAAGTAGACCCACGTCTAAATCCCAGCTCTCTATTGACTTATTGTGCGTTATGAGACAGTACTTACTGTAATGTAGCACTGAACCTTGGTTTCTTCATCCATAAAATAAGAATGATAATAGCACTTTCTTTATAGAAGTTGGTGAAGATCAGAATTTCTGTCTGTGGAGCCGGCTGATCATAAATGGCAGCTGCTGCTTCTTTTCTTCTCCTTATTCTCCTTTCCGCTTTCTCTTAGCTCCTTCTCCTTCTCTCCCTTCTCCTCTTCCTCATAATTAAACAAAGAAGAAATGCTATGACTAAGAGAAGGGAAGGGCAAAGGAAAAGCCTTGGAAAAACAGAATATTCTGTAATTCATCAAGTGACAGGAACAGCAACAGTCTGAATAGTTCTGATGTACATAGACAGTACTGTGAAGTCTTCCGATTCTCCTCCCACTCGCTGTCTCCTTTATCCCTCACTAGTGTTCTAGTCATACTCGGAATAGACGCCTTGTCCCCATTGGGCCAGTGAGGACACAGGGACTCAGGCAGGCCAAGTCAATGGCTCCAAAACACTCTAGAAGCGGCAGAGCCAGAATTGAGACAAGAACAAGGACTTGCTTACTTAGACCTTGCTGCTTTCTACAGCCTAAGCTGTAGTCAGAGCTGCAGAAATAAATGTTCATAACATCTTTCATCACAAAGAGTCACTGAGTTTTGTCATGCCAGGAGTCTGTCTTCCTGGGGTACCAAAGGATTCTGTGGGAATATCACACACTGTCCTGATTCCCTTCCCCAGGTGGCATAATCTGAGAAAAGATCATTAGCACTGTCATCTGGAGTCCTGAACTCTAGTTCTGGCTTGGCCATGAGCTCAGTTTTGTCCTGAAGCTTCCAAAAAAACAGCGTAAGTCATGGTAATATCATTCACTACCATTCATTCATTCATTCATTCATTCACTTCGTAATTCTTTAATTGAGGTATTCTGCTAGGTGCCAGAAATAAATACAATAATGAACAAGCAAGATGTAGTTTTTCCTTTTTCTCTGTGGAGCTCATGTTCTAGTGAAGGACACAAATAAAACTTTTTTCCCCCACGGAGAAGAGAGGTGCCTATCTTCATATTACAAGGCCCTATCATCCTAGTGCACTTTTGAGAAAATCTCCTTCACACTCCAGCCCTAAGTTTTCTTATCTGAAATAGGAAGTTGGATCATTTAGTCTAGTTGCCAGGAAAGCACAAGAGGCCTGTCACTGCAGCAGTGTTTTCTGGGGCTTAAATCAATAAGAGACAAATCAAAAATTCAATCGAAAGCCATATATGGAAGACTCAATATTTGAGAAATAGGAACCTCGAGGCCATTTTTCCTTGACTCGTAGGAGTAAAGCAGAAATAGAAACCACCATTTAAGAGAGGAGATATAACTTCCACCTTTTGGAGATGTTTTTTTTTTTCTTATTCAATTTCGTTTCTTTATGAAACATAAATACACCTTAGGAATAGAAGCATTGGAGAAGATTGAAATATGATTGCATTTTCTCTTCCTCCCCCACTTTGAAGTTTAGAAATCATATTCGCTTTCTTTTTATTTACCAAAAACTATGAACTTCCAAAGCTTGGTAAAAGTAACCAGAAGTATGAATTGTGTTTAGCAAAGGGCAAGGTCTCAACACCCCTCCACCCCCTGCCCCATCCCCTGAGGTTCCTGCCCGGCCTCCAGACTCTCCTCTTTGGAGGGGCTGCTGCTGCCTGGGAAAGACCAGGTCCAAAATCCCTCCACGCCCTCAGCATTCGGGCCTTGCCACAGTGGGGCCTGGAATGCAACCTACCCCTTTACTCTATGAGGGCAGAGTACAGACTTTGGAGCCCCAAAAATGTAGGTTCAAATTCCACTTTTCTTCTTACGATGTGCCTTGGACAGCTCAGCCTCTTTGAGCCTTGGTTTCCACCTGTACAGAAGGGGTTAATCACGCCTGTCTCGCAGAAGTTCGAAGTCAAGAGCCAGCAGACGCCTTGGTTCACAGTAGAGGTTCTGGAGAAATTACACAGGCAAATCTGTTCATACCGCGGCAATGATGACCTCGACTTTTCAGGCTTGAGAGGACAAACCCTAATTCTCTCCCTTTCCCATTCACTGGTAGACAAAAGCCCACGGTGCTCCTGCCGTCTTGATGGAAGGTGGATTTCTCCAGTGGATATCTGGCTACACTTGGTCCCCAGGGAAGTGCTTTCCTCTCACTCCATGTGGCTTGGGGCGGGGGGTTGCCAATCACAGGACCCTCTGCATCCCACAGAGAGACAGGTGGACCAAGACAGGCCAATCAGATGTGTCTTCCTTAGAGCTTGAATCTTGATGGAAACACACAGGAGAGGCAAGAGCTGGCGCTGAGCCATCCTGAGGCAGCACGAGTAAAAGCCAATTCGTAAATTCCACCCGCGGAAAACTCGAGACCGTTCTTCTTTCCTGATGTCACAAAACCACGACAAGTATGATAGTCGCTCACCTTCTTTTAATTCTGAGTACTACTCAGTGCTCCATTTAACTTCCTTTTCCTCTGCAGGAGTTAAAGCAGTATCTGTTGCTGAAAAATACTCTGATATATGACAGAAATATCCCAACATGGATTGGGGGTCTCCCCTTTTAATGTAACATGACCACATGTATTAATTAACACACCTTGAAGAGCAAGGGTTAACACCTTTCACACAAATCTTGCATCTACTAGGGTACGTGTGCAGTCTTTGGGCCAAAAGGGGTCTCAGAGTGCATCCAATCTAATATCCTCATTTAATACCCAAGAAATCCAAGACTAAGAGATGAGTGTGACTTGGTCATGGTCCCACAGTCATTGGGTGGCAGACCTGAGTCCAGAATTTAGATTCCCTGATGATGGGCCTCGTGTCAATCTGCCTCTTGCCATCCTTACCTTTTGCTTGTGGACTGAATGCTTTGAGCTCAGCCCTTGCAAGGCCACAGTAATAGTTGTCATCCTCATAAAAGCTAATGAGCTTTCCCTCGTGTCGTGATCCACACCTGTGACCCTGGCCAGGTTGCTGGCATTGCAGGCTATTTGTCCAGAAGAGAGGATGGGGCCGGCATGAGAGAGTGAGGTTGGATCCCTGCCCTTGTAGGAGAGCTGCACACTTTGATTTTCTGTCCTGCCATGGATATCCTGACTCTAGACAGTAACTTGCCTTCTCAGCCCTAGATAGATGGAAGACTCCCATTTCTGAAACAGCAAAAACTGGGAGAGAAGTCCATTGAACACTGGAAGGAATAGGGGAAACAGTTTGCTTTTCCCATTAAAGGTTTCAGAGAATCCTGAAACAAACCAAAAGGACAAGGACAAACACTAGTCCCTCTCTCTGAGCAGCAGGGAAGCAGAAGGAAAATAGCCTGGGTGTCCTTGTTCTTGGGAAGCGAGATGGAGATTTAGTGTGGCACGCCCACACTTGCTCTCTCTCTCTCTCTCTCTCTCTCTCTCATTTTTTTTAATCCTAGCCCAAGGATACCTTCATTGACTTTAGGGAGAGAGAAAGAGAGAGAGAGAGAGAAACCTGGATGTGAAAGAAACATTGATCAGTTGCATCCTGTACATTCCCCTAACTAGGGATTGAACTCACAGTCTAGACATGTGCCCTGGCTGGGAATTGAACCCACAACATTTTGGTATATGGGGTGATTCTCTAACCAACTGAGCCACACCGGCCAGAGCACAGTGTGGCCCTCTTAACCAAGGGGAAAGAAGCCAACACTGGCTAATGCATGCTGAGCACTTCCCGTGGGCCAGGCAGTGCCTTCCATGGCCTTAAAGCCCCACTGCCACCGAGGAGGAAGTATTCCCATCTTATAGATAAGAAACAGGCTCAGGAAGGTGAGTCCATTTGTCCAAGGTACTTACTGCTAGTCAGTAGTGGAGCCCTGCTTTAAACCAGGGTGACTTCCAGGTGCAGCACTTCTTCACTGCACTCTGCAGCTTCCTACCCACCCGAGACTGAGTCCCAGCACATCCTCCAAGTCTGCCACAAGCTAGACAGCGTCTTCTTCCTGCATATATGCAGGCTGGGAGAAAAGTTCGACTTTGCAAATTTAATCATTCCTTTTTCCTCCTCCCCTGAACCAACCTTTACCAGGTGCTTAGAAAGGGCCACTTAAATCCATTGCCCAAGAAAAATGTATCTTTGTGATTAATATGTGTTAAAATGAGGAGTGACACGGTAATAAAATGGGAAAGGTTTGGGGGCCTTCGGGGAAATCCATCTGACTGTGGGCTGCAGTTTCAGTAATGAGGCTGCTATTTGGCGGTCAGAGAGGTAACGTTTTGTGATGCAGGTGGAATGATGAACAAGGTGAATGCATCTGCCTGGAGGAAGGAGGGGTGGAGAGGAAGTGCCTGTGGGAAAATGGCTCAGGATGGGAAGCCACAGGCCTTTTCTTCTTTGTTTGCTGGAGCCGTTCAGGAGAATCCACAGGAAGCTCAGAGGCCAGGAGTGGTTTGCTCTCGCTCCTCTCTCCCTTGTGCTCTCCCTCGAATGCATTCGGAGTGTGTGTGGAGGAACAGAGAGGGGAGAGAGGCCAGAAGGAATGTGTTTCTTTTGCCTAGAAGTTTAAGTTCAATAACTTCTTCCATTTACTGGCAGGGCTGACTTGCCTGGAAAGTGAGTGATAACTGTTTTAGGGGGTACTAGGGTGCCGTTAACGGGTGTTACTACAATTATATATAGCCAGACGACCTAGGAGTACACAAATCCTGAAGGAGATATATGCAAAGATAGCTCTAATATTAGCTGAGCTTTTTGACCTTAAACCCCAAAGTAAGGGTGGGCTAGATCAGGCTGGATGATGGTGTATGGTGTCACCATCATCAAATGTTCGTTTGCAATTTTTGCATATTGTGTAAGGAAACCTCTGTGTGTACATTAAAAGAGTATATAATCTATGACAGCATCAACCCCCCTCTAATTTCTAGGAATAGATGTAACAAAAGATGCATAACCTTCTACAGAGAAAACTATAAAACAAAAGGTAAAAGAAAAAATAATTATGATATATGAGGGGATCCCTCCAAAACAGAATTATCTTATAGAGGGTGGGCCCTTTATAGTACAGGCTCCCCCAGCTAGGTAAGTGTTCTAGGAACCCAGCAGCATCAGTGTACCAGCTGGTGTTGTTGTGAGAGGCTGCGTTTGGCTTCAGTGAACTTTTTTTGAAGACTCTTTCAATGTCTTTGTCCATTTCACTGTGGGTGATTTGGAGCACACCTGCCCACACCTGCCCACATGCTAAGTGTCCAGCAGTTTTTGACCAAAAACGACATGACCCCCATGTTCCACCCACCCTATTCACCTGATGTTGCCACGAGCAACTTTTTTTTTTTATTTCCCTGGATGAAAAAAGTCCTGAAAGAGAAACGTGTTGCTGATGTGGAAGAGATGAAACAAAAACAGCAGCAGCACTAAAAGGCATCAAAGTCAACAAGTTCAAAAACTGTTCTGAGCAGTAGAAGAAACATCTCAATAGGTGCATTGCATCAAATGGAGAGTACTTTGGAGGTGACTGAAGTTTAAACATGTAAGAATAAATACATAATTTTTATGAATAAGTTCCTGTTTTGGGTCCCCCTGCATATGTATATATGTGTATGTGTGTGTTTGTGTGTATATTCAATAGCTTTATTAATAATTGATCTTAAAATATGGTAGCATATGTGTGCAGCTTTTTCTTCCTTAAGATTTCCTTGGCTCGTTTTGGCCCTTTAAATTCCCATAAAAATTTTAGGATGAGATAGTCAACTGGTATTTAAAAATCTGATTAAAAAAATCCAATGAGATTGTGAATGGGGTTACGTAGACTTTGTAGGTGAATTTGGGGAGAGTTGACATGTTTGCATATGACATGCCATATGCCTAATCCATAAACATATTTCTACATTTACTTAGGTCTTCTTTTGTTTTTCTCGATAACGTTCTGTAGTCTTTGGTATAGAGGGTTATATACCTTTCAGTCTAGGAATTTTATGTTTTTGATGATATTGTAAATGATATATTTTTTAAAATTTTTATTTTTCTAATTTCCAATGTTACTTATAAGTGAGAATTGAACTAATTTTTGTAAATCAACCTTGTATCTAGTGACCTTGCTTAGTTTACTTATTAATTCAAATACTCTACCCGTAGATTTTGATTTTGGATTTTACACGTGTATTTTCCCTGTCTCTGTGCCTTTTCTTTCCTTGCTTTATGACAGCAGCTAGACCAGTG